>VXBU01001034.1:550878-568551 GCA_013400315.1 Bombycilla garrulus
AAGGGAAGGGAAGGGAAGGGAAGGGAAGGGAAGGGAAGGGAAGGGAAGGGAAGGGAAGGGAAGAATGATGATGGATGAGCTTGGCAGCCTCCTCCAGAGGTCAGGGCAAGGTCTCTGCAATGCCACCATCCTGTGCCATCAGCCAGGGTCTCTCTTTAGCTCACAAACTGAAGTGCACCCCAAAGCACAGTGTAACTCCAGCCTCAGGAAATGCCCCTCTAGGAGCACACAGTCATCAAGGTTGGAAAAGACCTCCCAGGCCATCAGATCCAACCTGGAGCCACAATCCAGGAGCTTGCACTCATACAGGCTGTATCCTGAATCCACACTCTGGTAGGACAGCAAGGTTTTCAGGAGCTCAAATGCACAGGCAGGATTCTGTCCAGGTGCCTGTGTCACAATCCCATGGTCCTTCCTAGATGAGCTGGTTCTAACAGTATTCTAATTCTGGCAAAAAAACAGAGCCTCAGGCAATTTTCAGCTGTGATTGTGTGACTTTAAAGAGGCCAGGGTCATCAAGTATTCTCACTCTGTCCCTCATTTCTTCCTCCATTTAAAGAGCTGCCCAGAAGGAAAAACCCTGCCCGGCAGCAAGTTCCTTGGCTGGAATGGTTTTGCAAGGAATGGTTTCTGATACCTCTGTGTCACATCAGCCTGGAATCCAACCTTACACTTGCACTGATGGATGTGCCCATGCCTAAAGCTGCACTCAGGATATTGAGAGGAGTGAGGGAGTTGTCTTTCCAAACAATTTCTGGGTCTGCTGGTAGATAAATCCAGCACTGAGTGATAAAAAAAACCATGGGAAGGGTTCCAATGAATGATGAATGGATAACAGGTATTTGCATTTACAAACTACAGGGTTGCTAATAAATGAAATTGGGTATTGAAAGATGAAAGAAGCAATGGGGGAAACGCATAAATTCCATAAGAATTGAAAATTAAAGGGGAGGGTTGTACAATAGAGAGGAATCTCAGGTATCAGGCGCTCTGGGAAGTCTGCACCTCTCAAGTACCTCAGCAGTGGGGAAAGAGAGAGGGAAATGGGGCTGGGAAATTGGGATGAAAAGGGAGGCTATGTCCTCCAAAATCCAAGAGACCCCAGGGGATGCCCCATGGCCTCTCCCTTTATTCCAATAAAGTTCCAGGACTCCTCTGTCTCCTTTTTGGACACAAACCTCTGGCGTTTGTGGCTTCGTTTTCCTGACAATATCCACCAGCCTATAGCTGTCAGCAGAGCTCTTAGAGACACACCACAGCCCTGAGCAGGCACATCCCAGACTCACATGATGGCCCTGAAATCCCATCAGGAGCAGCTCCATGTGCTGACATAACCACAGGGAAAGCAATGTCCCCTACACATGTAAGAGATCCCAGAAACCAGCAAGGACGTGGGATGAAAGGAGGAGAGGGGAATAAAAGAGCTCTTTGAATAGACATGAACCCACTATTTATAGTAGAATGAGTTCACAGGAAAGGATACTCATGATATCAGAAACCACCAGGACATCTGTTTATTTTAATAGTAAAGAAGATCTTCCCTAGGGGACAGCTGAGTGTGCTTCAAGGACTCCCAGGCCAGCAGGAGCCAGAAAAGGCAGGAGGCAGCGGGATCCCCCTCCTCCCTCCCAGACTGCCTGCAGACAGTGAATCAGATCCTGCAGGATCCCACTCAGCAGCCCAGGGATGTCATCCACACTCCAGCCCTGCAGGTGGGAAACCCTCGGGGTCTCCCCAGACCGGGAATGTGCGGGCTGGGGCCCAGACATGGAGCCAGGCACATGAATTCACACCAGAATGTTTGTTGAGGTTTTTTAATGAGGACAAAAGGAAGATGATTGTGGATGATCCTGCTGCAGGCTGGTCTGTGGGGGTGAATTGTTACTGGTGCCCACACTGATCCATGCTGGGGCGTAGCCTGAGTGCTGAGGGACATTTAGGGTGACCGGAGGGGTGTAAAGTCCCACATGACGTCAACATCCACATTTAGCCAGCAAGTCAAAACCAGGACAACTTATTCCTTAAACAAAACAATCCATGGACTTCAGGAAAGAAACTTCTTATTTCCAGGATGGCAGAAACGCATCCCAGCAGTGCAAAGAAGTAATCCCACTCACCTCCAAAAAACAATCCCAGTGGACATGTTTTACTTTCAACTGGGGTATTTCAGGCAGAATTGAAAGAACTCTGCACAGGGCTCAGAGTGCTCAGTGTGTTTCTCTCTCATGAAAGATGCAGTAACATATTTGTTTGCTGAAATAAGCTGGGAGATCAGTGAATCCACAGATCTATGATGGATGAGCTGCCAGGACAGTGCTGAACTCTCTGATACTGAAACACTCACAAAGAGCACATCGTTAAAATTCAGAGGAAGCAGTCGTGGAGCGTATCAATCCATGGAATAACAATATCCTGAGGAAGAGCTGTTTGTAGTTTTAGAATCTAGAATCACCTGGAATTAAAGGCAGGTGTTCCAAAAAGCAGTCAGACACTGTATTGTGCCACAGCACTCCTTTGAAGCCCCATCAATGTGTTGATGTTTTCATTGTCCTTGTTTCCATTGACTAAAAATGTCAAGTGTTTTATGAAGCCTAAAAAGCCTCGAGTTGCAAGGCCAAAAGTCATGGTAACTGGAATGAAGGCTTGGGAATGAAGGCTGCTTTGAACTTACTGGGAAAAGAGTCAAAAGAGAAAAACAGTCGATAAAGCGTTGGATAAGTAATGGCATGAGAAGGAGGCAGCTGAGGGGGGAAAAACCTGTAAGGAAGTATCTCACATCAACTTTATAGAGGGTTTTAACCAGCAGGGAATGGGACTTGGGTGCTCTCAAACCTAAATGAGATAAGCTCCTCCGACTTCTGGGATCTCATGCTATACTACCTGCATTTAAAAAGTTAAAATGAGGTGAAAAGGCTTGAAATCCCTCCTCCACCCATGTCAGTAGAATATTTAACATTGGATTTTCTTTGGAAATTCACATGCAACTTAAATGTATTTGGAATCACCAACAGAAAGGAGAAACTGGCAGCAGAATGAATGATGTGTCCTATTGCCTGATGCAAATCACCCACTTCCTCTCCAGCTTGGACAGACAAGTGTATTCCCTTGGAGAGAACATGTCAGAGCAGAGTTAAATTAATGAGGACAAGACTGTGGTTGTTGTTTGGAAGTAAACAAACCCTCTGGGACTTGAAGATGTTGCCACCTAGAGCACAGTGAGCACAGCCTTCAGAGGCTGCCCAAGAGGCTGCTCTGGAAAGGAGCACAGGTTATCTTAGGCCTTGTCTCTGCAGAGTAAAAAGAGCTCAAACTGAAAATAAAACTCACAGTGAAAGAGATTTCAGTTCTGAAAATACACCTGGGGCTGCAGATAGGGAGATGTGGCTGTTGCTGTCACTAAACAGCTTCTTAAAAACATAGAGTAGTTTGGATTGGAAGGGACTTTAAAGACGATCAAGTTCCACCTCTGCCCTGTGCAGAGACACCTCCCGCTGTCCCAGGGTGCCCCAAGCCCCAGTGTCCAGCCTGGCCTTGGGCACTGCCAGGGATCCAGGGGCAGCCACAGCTGCTCTGGGCACCCTGTGCCAGGGCTGCCCACCCTCACAGGGAACAATTCCTGCTCAATATCCATCTAAACTTTCTCTCTCTGAGTGTGCAGCCATTCCCTCTTATCCTGGCACTCCAGACACTTGGAATTCTTCTCTCTCAATCTTTCCTCTTGGCCCCTGAAGGCATCACCTTCAGGCCCTGCAAGGCCACACTGAGGTCACCCCAAAGCTTCTCCTCTCCAGGTGAACAATCCCAGAGCTGCTCCATCCCTCTGATCCCCCTGCAGCCTCCTCTGGATCTCTGCAGCAGCTCCAGCTCCTCGCTGTGCTGGGCCCAGGGCTGGGGCAGCTCTGCAGGTGGGGTCTCACCTGGGCACAGGGGCAGGATCCCCTCCCCTGCTGCCCACTCAGCGTGTGATGCAGATTTCTCTTTCCATTGAAAATGGGCTCCTTACAACAGGAACTGAAAGAGGAAAGGAGCTGAACAGGAGCAGAGTAAACAAGCAGGAGCACACAGGAATCTGAACAACCCAGAGTGAGCACTGAGCTGGGATCCCCCCAGGGCTCTGGAACACAAAGCCTCAGGAGCACAAAGAGCAGAAAATCATGGTGATTTCCTACAAACACTGCCTTTCATGTGGCTGCCAGCTTGGGTGACTTCCCAGAGGCTCCTCTTTGCTAGCCTGGCTGGACCAAATGTTTCCCAGCATAAACCAGCGCCTCTCCAGACAGATGGATCATCCAAGACCTTATGCACAAAATGAGGATAATATCTCCCAGAACTACCACAAGGCTAAAAGCATTAACAACTGTTTGCAATACTAAAGTGAAAGGGAATGCAAAGAAAAAGATCCGTGGGCAGCTCTCCCAATTCCCAGTCCTGGTGAGTTTCCTGACACGCACCCTGAGTCTCAGTCACCTCAGAGCGCTTTGCTTTGCAGGTTTTTATCAAAAAGATCCCAGCAGAGGATGTTCAGGATGCTGCCCTGGACAGCAGAGCGGCTGCTCTGGCTGTTGGATCCTGCCTGGCTCAGCAGGGCTGCTGCCGTGGCCACTAAATCAGATTTAATTAAAAACTCCAGGCCAGCACACAAAGCAGTGATGTGGAGTGCTCCCAACTGCACACACCAAGCTCAGCAAGTCAAGTTTTGTTACCAAACCTTTTCATCTTTCCAGGCTGGTAAACGGCTTCATTTCCAACCTGCTTCAAGGATCACTGCAAAGAATTCAAAGGAGGGAATGGGGAGATGGGGTAAGAAAAGAGGGTGACAAGAAGCTTTCTGTTAAATAAGAGTGTGTTTTGAATTGATATCCTGAGTGGCAAAACAAATGGCCTTCATATGTGGCTTTACAAATTACAATATCAGTAGGGGAAAAAAAGTCCCTTAAATGTTAAGTTTTCCCTCAAGATTCAAGTGAGTATTCATGCTGGCTTCATTCCTTCCCCTAACTTCCAAGCTGAAATGTCAGCTCAAACTCTATTTACAGCCCCTACTTTAGACTTTCCTATGGCACTGTCAAAGTAACATTTGAATTTCCATTTCATCAACTGAAAGAAAAACAACCCCAAACTTTGGATGGAGTGGATGCAGAGATTAGAGCTGTGTACTGCTTACATGTCTGCTGTTGTTTTGTCTAAACCAAGGGGTTTGTGCAGGATTCTGACATGTGCGCAATATCTGAGCCATAAACTAATGCTAATGGGACTGGGCCATGCTGAGAAAATGAATTAATGGTGTTTTTTGTAGGATATTTAGCTGCAGTTGTGGCCTTTCATGCTCTACTCCTTTCTGATTACGGTGTAAATCATGTTAAGGCTAAAGCACCAAGAGAAACATTCTGTACCTTCTTTGCAGGCGTGTTCAAGGTCGTGTGTTCTCTAAAGCAAATAAATGCAATTATCTGGGTTTAAGAGCATTTCAGTAGCTTTTATTTAAAGTCTCATCACTTCCCTGATCCACTCCAGAGAGCTTCTCCCACATCTGAGAGGTGGCGAGCTTTGAACTTGTTTTGCGTTGATTCACGCCTGTGTGTCTGAGATCATTATAAAAACAAGCACAGAGGGTCCTGAGTAACTCTGTTTTCTTCAGAGAGCAAATCACTACAAATAAATCCCAAATCACTCCTGGGATGTCTCTGCTTGGATGCAGAGCACTCCAACTCTACCCCCTGTTCCAGAGGCCGTGTTTGTCCTGGTGGGTAGGGAGCACCAGGAACCAACACCCAGCTCCAAAATCAGATTTTCTCCCTGGCTTGTGGCCACCCTGTCGACAGCCAGGCCTCTGTAGGGCAGAGTTATCTCAGAGCTAATGAAGTGATCCAAAAGAGATCCCAGAAGAGACTTAACAAGGAGTCCTTGCTTGCTTGGCCTCCTCCTGTCCTGCACTCCTGTAATTGAGCTGTAGTTTTGTACCAGCACAGAATTCCATGCAGAGGCCTTTTCAGGTCTGTTACTGAGGGTCAGCAGCTCTTCCTGCAGAACAGCTCTGCTGGAAGGTTTTACTGGGATTGATTTGACTGAGATCACATAAAATCACATCTCCAGCACCAACCCTCTTAGCCTTAGCCTTGTTACTACTGAGTCTAAAACCTGCTCCCTGCAAGTGTTTCAGAGTGGGGAAATTCAAGTATTACTTGCAAAATCATCTGGATTTAAAGTCTTTTCCTATTTTCTTTCTCTGCTGAAATCAGACTCGTTTTGCAACCTTTGCTTCCCTCACAGACTAAGTGATCAGGCATCAGACCTTTATCCTTGTAGCTACTTTTCCCTCTATTTAACTGTCCTTTTTTTGAAGTGAAGGTGGAGAGAAAGGAAAAATGGGAAAGTGGAAAGATGATTTCCTTGCATCACTTGCTTCTCTCCATCCCTCATCTCTGTTAGCACAAGGCTAAATTCTCTCCAGGGAAGAGCTGGGACCTGGGGTCCTTCTGGGGATGTGTAAGGAGCTCTGCAGAGGTGGGGAGAAAGTTGTGATCCCATCACAACCAAACTGTCACAGCAAGAAAAACCTTCAGCAGAGAAAGCTGCTGGTGTTGTACCTGGCCTGTCACTGTGGAGTTTCCTCTGCTCTCTCAGGGTACAGAACTCCAAACCCTGTGGAAGTCAGGAAAGCACCTCAATGCTATTTCAGGTCAGCTCAGGCAGCCATCAAAGAGCAGCTTCCTGTTGCAGACACACAGGAGTGGTGCTTGACCAAAAAAACAAAACTAAAATAAATTTTTTTCCACCCTCTTCTGTTTCTTTTCTCTGTCTTTGCATCTGTGGCCTTATCCGGCACGTGCACTTGCACCATGCTGTGATAAAATGTTCATAAAAAGGGAAACTGGCACACACACCTCCCTGGCAACTTCTACCAGTGACTCACTCCTGCTATAGGAGCCATTTCCTTTAAAGTGGAAAAAAAAGAGAATGTAACACAGAAATAAAGAACCGGTCAGTGAATTTTCCATAAATAATGTTTCCTCCTCGTGTTCTTTCACCAATTGACTTCATTTTCGCTCTTTCCCTTTGCTGCCCCAGCTCCCAGCTCCTGGTTCTGGTAATTTGTCAATGAACTGCAAAAGGGGCAGAGTGATTCATAGCAAACCCAGACAACCAGCAGCCCGTGGGGAACTTCCCCCCCGCTCCAGAGGGGAAGATTTGATTCCCTGCCTTTTAAAAACTCAGCGCAATTAGAAGGGAAAAGGGGAAAAAAGCTGTTCCAAACATGATGTCACTGTTTCCACTGCTTCATAAGGAAAGCATGTCCCCTTCTTATTTTAAAGATGACATATTAGTGCTTATTTTCCTGTCAGTCCTCTGTGTGTCAGGAAAGGGGAGGCAGAAGGAATAAGGATTTTCTGGCTTCTTTTACCTAACTCTGAAATTATCAAGAGCCTGCATCAGCTAAGAAGTGGGAAGCAGCTGAAATATATCTGGAGAATGCAGAGCAGCCAAGCAAGCTCCACGGTGGAAAGCTCCCTGCACTGAGGAAATCCTGAGGAGGATTGAACTCCACAGTTCTCAGGGAACCCTTCAAAATGCCCAAAATGTGACAAGAAATGGGGCTGTGTTCAGAGGTTAGCCAAGGGTTAGATGAAAATTGCACAGGTGTGGAATAAGCAACTGTACAGACCATTCCACACTAAAGTTATGGCTCTTTTTCATGCCCCTAAACCTGGTAAAAATTGCTGTCAAGAGTGTGCTTAGGGTGGAGGTGATGAACCTGCACCAGCCCAATCTGAGCACCCTGTTTGTTATAATTTAAGGTGCAATGGTAAATAGAGTTCTCTCACATTTGCTCCCCAGTACAGGTGTATGATATAATGGAATATTTGGCACAAATCTGTTCATGAAGATGCACAACAATGCTGCCATACACCAAAATTTGTACAGCAGGAGGCTGGTAAATAACCCAGGTACCCCAAATCTCTGCAGCCTCTTCTGTTGCTGTGAGATTCCAAGCAACACAATTATGACTCCAATAATTCAGGCTTGTGCATCAAGGAAAAGCTTTTATTATTCTTCAGAAAGAAAGAGCTGTGCTCTTTTATAGAACACATCGTTAGGTACAATTGTATTGGTCCATTAAAAATAAACAGGGGACTGATTGGTGAAAGAAAAGAAACAATCCTCTGAGAGTGAAACATCACATAGCTCACATAGAGCTGAGCACAAACTACAGGTGTTCATCTTTGTTTTTCATTCCTGACATTCTGCTCTCCCAGGATAGCCTGAGAGCTGATTTCTTCTCCTGAGCCCTCTGCAACTTCCCAGGCTGGGCCTGGGAAGAGCTGCAGGCTTCTCAGGCTGTGTCAGGCTGTGTGAGACCACAATCTTCAGTCCCCCCTGGCTGGTAACACAATGGGGGACTCCAGAAGTCAAGGCTGATGAAAAAGAGAATCCAACAGGTCCACAAACATGCAAAAAACCAAATTTTTGCCTTCTCCTGAGTGTGAGGTTTTGGATTATTTACCCATTTATTCCCAGGGCCATCACTCTGTGTGTTAAGAGCAACTGGCTGGACAAATCTGAAGTGATTTCTGAGCTCCAGCTTTGTAATTGACCAAATCACAGAATCATGGAATGGTTTGGGCTGGAAGGGACTTTAGATCATCCCACTGCACCCCTGCCACGGGCAGGGACACCTTACACTGTCCCAGGCTGCTCCAGGCCCGTCCAGCCTGGCCTTGGGCACTGCCAGGGCTGGGGCAGCCACAGCTGCTCTTGACAACAAACACCTCTCCTGTCACCACTGCCTTCAGCAAGTGCTGCTCTTCCCACCCTGGTTCTCCTCCTGTGCCCCCAGATCATCTGCCTGTGTCCAAGGGAAAGCAGATCCATGAAAAATCCCCTCTGTGGTGCTTCAAACCAAGTGCAAGAGAGCCAACACTCATCAGTTATCGTACCCAGGCAGAGACAGAACTGCCTGCAAGCAGCATCACCTTTGTCAACATTTTCCTTCCCTTTTTCTCTAAATACAGTGTAATGCTGGAATTCCCATCCCCACCTCCTCCCTCTCATTGTGTCGAGTTCAACATGAAATGTGGTTTTGTTTATAGATGTAAGGAATTAAATCCATGTCTCTGCTTGACCCTGTCTGCCCCATTCCATTAAATACCATTCCTCAGACTTCAGAGACAAAGAACGAAAGGATAAAGCCTCTCTCAAGCATATACACCAAATGGCAATTTGTGTTTAGGGTTTTTTTCTCTCATCGATTGCTCTTCTCATTTTGACAGTGACTCTTCTTTCCACATAAACAATGCCTAATAATCCTCTGGGTTTTTTTCCAAATGGTTTTTAAGATCAGAGGTGCTGCTCTGTCTCCCGGGGCAGGGGCTGGGCTGTCGTGCCCACTTCAAGGAGTGACTGCAACATTTGATTTTCACTTTATTATACTAGAAGTGATGAAGTCATGGCAGACTCAGAGAATGAGGCACGTGTCCTGGCAATGGGATCCTGCCCCCACAGCCCTCCCTGTGGACACTGCTACAGGAAGAGGCTTGTGAAGAGGGGAAAATGCTTTTCCCACCAGCAGCTGGGTTCTGACACTACCTGTGGCTCAATCCACGGCTGATTCAGCTTTCTCTTGTGGTTACAGTGAGGTAACCCTGGCTAAGATACTGCACAGGGGACTTTAAGACTTTTGCTCAGAAAATTTAATCAGGCACAATACAAGCCATTGTTCTCTGCTTGCTTTATGTTAAGGAAAATCCAAACGAGCTTACAACAGAGGTTAAAGAACAGACATTCTGCTCATTCACACAGCCATCACCACCACTCAGCAAAATGAAACAGCCATGTGGAGAATGGCACAGAAACTTTGGAAAATGTTTGCAGTTTTAGTCTCGTAGTGAAGGGAAGGATGAGCTTGTGGGAGGTGGCACTTCCACCCTGCTGAGATGTCACAGCCTCTCCAGGGACAGCACCAAGCTCAGCAACTTCCAGCTCTTCAAGAGGGGATTCACATCTTCCAGGAGACAAAGCCTGTGCTGGGAGATCACCTCTGCTCTCATTTTCTACCAGCAGGCATCCCAGGGAGGCCCCTGCAGTGCCCCAGCCAGGCTAGGACAGCTTTCCATACGTATTTAGCTCTCCTCTTACAGTTCTGAAGAGAAAACCTATCTGAAATATGTTCTAACAAAGATCAGCCAGAAAGGGCACTGGAGCACAAGACTGAGCAGAAAAACCCAAGTGGAGTTTCTGGAATTTGAGTTGGGGTGTGGGCAAGGGAGCTCTCGGGCTATGGGGAATACAGTGGGAGAACTAAAAAAAAAGAGAATGATGAAGAAACAATAAAGAAGAGGATCTTAGAGCCAAGAGAGAAAGAAAAACGAGGCACAGGGTAGATAATGGAAACAGTTATGATTTCCAAACACTGGAACCCCTCATGTTTTCCCCGCTCCAACAAGTGAGCCAGAAATCATGTATTTCATTAACCTTTTTGTGTTTACTGCCACTCTCAATTTGTCTCTCAAACAATGGTTTTTACTGCAGCTACAAAGAGTCATCAGATGGAACATTACAGGAAATAAACCATTTCTTATCCGGAATTAATTAGATGTTCTTCTCCTGTTATTCTGTTTCCAGGAGCTACAGTTTGGAAGAACAGCCTGTAGGAACTAGCCTGGCACAAAACACGGGCATTAAATGCTGCAGGGTCTGAATGCTTCACCATGCACTCAGTTAGAATCCTTTGGTGCTGGTGTGGGAGCTGTTGAACTCCCAATCCTTCAGGAGCACCATTCAGATTTGTTTTCTCTACAAAATCCATTTTCTGCTCTGCACATGTACGTGTTTTTGTTTGTGAATGCTGCCTCTGATCATCCATCCACGTTGCTCCTGAGAGCTCTCCAAGGCCCTGGGCTCATCAGGAGCTGGACTCTGCAGACTGCTCTGTGGGAAGCTGTCCACGCTAGAGAGCAAACAGCTCCCTACAAAAACTCCTGCTGACCCATTAAAGCAGAGCAGCCCCGTGCAGAAGTGTGTAATTAGCTGTGGGGGGTTGGGGTGTTGTCCCTTTTCGTTCTCTTCACCTATAGAATTTTGTCCCATTTGTTGCAGGGGGAAACAGGTGGCCGATACTTACGTGTATTTGCAAGACAAAGACTTGCCGGGTCGGAAGGGGGAGGCAAAGAAAAAAATCATCGATGTGTTGTTTTTTCGAGCAGAGGGGACACTCAGAACTGTGGTTGCTTAGAAAAGAAAAAGGAGTTCATAACCCAGGAGCTTCCGTTTTTTTTTCCTGCTGCTGCTGCTTCTGCTCACCCCACTGGGACGCCCTGCTGAGACTGTGGGAAGAACAGTGACCCATCTGATCCATCCCTGCACCAGAACTCCTGCGTTTCATCTCAGAGTTCTTCCCTTCTCCTCAGAGGGCCGGTCGGAGCCATCTACGACTACAGACTGCCTACGGGGTTTGTGAAGCAAGGCCTTCCCCATCCCTCTTGCCGGCTTTGCCGCGGGGTGGGGGTGTCCCTGACCTTTTCTTTTATTTTTTTCTTTGTAGTTGTTGTTGTTAATACCGTAGTCATTGTTCATTTGTATCTTGTTATACTCATTAGTAAAGGACTGTTATTCCTCCCCATATCTTGGCTGAAGGCCGCTTAATTTCAGTAACTCGGGGGGGGTGGTGTGGTTCTGAGGGAGGGTTCTGCCTCTCCCAACAGATGCCTGTCTTCAACCCGAGACATTAGTCCAGATAACTCATTCTGGAAGCTCTTTCCTGGGAGCTTTGGGAAGCCAAATCAAAGTTGTAAAGCAGGAAAAAGCCCAGGGTGAAACGCTGCTTCAAATGATCTAACTCCCTCTCCTCGAGGGTGCAGACAAGGGAGTGGCAACCCAGCAAGGAACCAGGACCAGCTGAGCAGAAACCTGTAGGGAGATGTTTTATTGACCAGGAGTTTGGACATCTCAGACCTGTGCTATCAAAGGCCTAACAGAGCCTTCAAGGGCCTGCAGGGGTCTGTGTCCTTGAAACCACCTTGAAAGGACAGAGCCATGAAGGTGGCAAAAACTTGAAACTCTAACCTGCCTGTTTGTGATTTATACCAATAGTGTAAAAATTTAGACACAGGGCAAGAAACTGAGACTAGTTAGGTAGAGTGTACTCCAATAAAGAATGCAAACTATATTATCAGTATGAAAGATATAAAACTAAAGAAATAAAACAAATATAAAACTGCATCAGTGAGAGTGTCATTACTCCAGCCAGCTCCTGGATTCAAGACCCTCTTCAGAAACCAGCCCCAAATCGTGTGACTTTTCATCTCACACTGGTGATTACACAACTGCTGGGCTCTTATATAAGTAGGCAGATGAGGTTGCCTGCAAATAATCAAGTTAAAATCGTGAAGGTCCAGAACTATAAACATCCTCCCCACCGGGAGCCCAAGGAGCCTTTTGTAAGAAGCATGGATCTCATTATACTAAAAATATC
Organism: Bombycilla garrulus; assembly: GCA_013400315.1. Lineage (NCBI taxonomy): Eukaryota > Metazoa > Chordata > Aves > Passeriformes > Bombycillidae > Bombycilla > Bombycilla garrulus. Next base: position 563,348 of record VXBU01001034.1, read on the forward strand.
CAAAGTGATTAGATTTTGTCATGGGTAACTTCTTTGCTGAATATCCTTTATAAACCTTGTTTTGCTTTTAATGATGAACAAAATCCTCAAAATGCCAGTCTGGTACATATTATTGCTTTCAGAAATGTGGGCACTATGGCGGAAGTCTCTTTTTCCTGAATTAGGACAATTTAATTTGCTGTTTAAAATTGTTGGAGACTGTTATTTTATCTTTTTTCCCTACAAAATTAACAAAAATTCCTGTCCAGCTTCATCTGAATCTCGTAAAAAGCAGCATGAAAGAAAGCAGATAAAGTTCAGCAGTCATAAGAAAATAGTGTTTTCCTCACCTTTGTTGCAGCCCAGAAAGTTGCTCTGATCTCTGCCTAGGGCAGGTAAATGCAGCTTTTCCATGGAGTGACCTCGGTGCATTCACATTCAAATGAACCTGGAGAGAGCTCAGAATTAAAAAAAAACCCTCGACAGACATCAAAAGAAGCAGTATTTTGATTTCCTAGATGAAACATTAGGATTCTGCAGATCACTGATATTCAAATAAAAGAAAAAATTCTCCATTGGAACAGCTGGTCTTAATTCAACTGCTTTTTCTTGAGAACAATCTAAAACTCCTGAAATGGTCCTACTGATAAAGGAGCACCTCACAGCCTTTCACACTCCTCTGGAAGGATCCACCATCCCACTGGGAGCTGAACTGAAGCTGAGAGATGAGAACTCATTAGGGTTGGAGTTCCCTCAGCCTCATTCCTACACCTCATCCCACCTCAGAGCCCTCTGGAGCACCTGGAGTTTTGTTTCTGTGCAGACAAAAACAATGCAGCACCTCTGCAGGATGATCCCAACAGGCTGAGCAGCCACATAATAACGGAATTATTATCTTGGAATTATCACCGCCATCAGCTCAGCAAGCACAGAGCACCATCCCCAGATTTTCCTTACTTCTGATTGAAATTAACATCCTCTGGATATCTAAAGAGCCTGTGGGAATTACAAGACATCTGGAAATCAATCACAGCAAGGGGTCTTTACAGAGCATTTCCAATCCTCAATATTTCCTCTTCCCCAAACTGAGGAAAGTCAAAATTAAAATCCAGCCCGGGCCCCCTCTCCCCAGATGTGTGTCCAGAGTTTGTCAGACTCTCACTGATCTGCTCAGGGATCCCAGGTGCTGCTGGAGGGTGATTCCAGGTTTTTGAGATTGGGGCTGATCCCTTTGCAGTTCCCCTAAATACACCCACAAGCAGAGCTTTCAAAAAGCTGCACTAGAACTCTGAAAGGAACAAAGCTCAAACTGACATAAATCTCAGCAAATGTGTCTGGTTCAGATGAGCCTGGACTTGAACATCCAGCCAAATCTGTTTAATCTGGAAGTGATACTGGAAATCTCATAAAGTCAGGCTTTCTTGAAAGATTTGTAGTACTTCCCTATTTTCATGTGGTCAGAAGTTGCTATAAGAAGAAATGTCTTTTCATGCTATTTTAGTATTTCAGCTTTATATTTGGGCCCAAATCGAAGCTGCTTTAATTTCATTTTCAGTAAGTTCTAAACAGTCTATAAAAATAGGGCTGTAATTAGATTTAGGATGAGATGTCAAGATTTGTTCTAATTTCTGAATACAATATTGATATGCTTTTTTGAGATTTTTTTTTTATTATTAATCAAACAATGTTTCCATTTTACCAGTAAAGTTTTAACTGGTATGGCCAAGGGAGACCCCTTTGGTCAGGATAAAATCCACATACAAGTTCTAGCATCCCAATTTAGCAGGGGCCTCTTCCCACCTGTCCTTTAGATTTCTCTGAGGAGCCCCCCTGGGAGCGCCTGAACCCCACAGAGCTCCAGAGCAGCTCCCACAAAGGGAACCTCATTCAGCAGCACAATTGTCTGGTGTTTTTAAAGGAAATCATTTCAAATGCAGCTCTCTGGTGCCCATGGACCCCCCTCCATCTGCCCCAAAGGAGAGGAGGTTCCTGCCACGTCCAAAACGCAGAGTGTTTCTTGCCAATTCCAGATCTCACTCGAGGAAAGCTGCATTTTCCAACCCCACCATAAGAAATTCTTGTTCTGTTATTCACAGCAGTGGTGTCTCACCCTGAGAGGAGCCAGGCTGGGCACGGGAAAAGCCAAGGTTAATATTTGCACAAACCAAGGCAGGCCAGAGCCAGGACAAGGGGGACAGTGTGTCCTTGGATCTCCGAGGCCAGAGTGAGCAATGGGAGATCTCCATCTGGCAGTGCAGGGGCTCCCAGGACCACGGCTGGTGGGAATCCATGAATATTTTGAACCCCAAATCCTGGAATCCTGGCTGTTTGCTGCAGTGGCACAAGGACCTGCTGGGACCCACACCAGGATGGATCCTGGCTGGATGCCACAGCCAACAGCTGGGCAGCAGGAATCCTCCAGCAGCAGGAACAGCTGGAGCTGCACCACCAGGTCCTGCTGTCCCTCCGAGGCCTGGTCCTGGTGCACATTCCCTCTGCCATGGCTCTGGAGTGAGAGGATGGGAAGAGGCTGTTCTCCCACATTTCCTTCCCCAAGGAACTCTCTCTCTGTACCTTCACAGGGAGGTGTGAGATGGAGAAGCTTCTCCTGCAATGTGGTGCAATAAAACAGAGCAGAAGGCTCCCAGCTCCATCTGCCAATTCCATCAGGACAAGCTGCATTTGGATTCTTCCTCTGAAAATGCAAAGCTCAGGCAAAAATCTGAAGAGATCTTCTGCCACAGAGAAGCGTCCTGGTGTAATTGTAATTTCTCCTTGCGAATGAGAAATCTTTGGGAATAAAAGCTCATGTCAGAAATACGTTGCCCACCTTAACATGAGTGATCAAATATTGGAGGGAATACTTTGGAGAAAAACTGAGAAACTGAATAAAAAGCACATTTATTAAAAAAAATCAACAAAATGAAACACTTTATCCAGAGAAGCTACAGGATATCCATAGGATATTCTGGGAATTACAAATAGATTTGAAATGCTGGCCTAAAGGAAAGTAAACTACTCCAGCTTGAATTAACAGCGGCAAAGAACTCTAGAAGTAAATCCATGACATTGAAAAATCCAGAATTTCCCAAGAATCTGGCAGCAAACATCACAAAATCCTACCTTTGGTGCCAAAGGAATATTCCAGTTAACAAAACACACAGCTTGGAAGGATCTGCTAGAATTTGTAAAAGATGCCTTGAAAAATTCATCCCTTCTAGCAAAATTTACAATTAAAAAAAAAAAAAGAATAAATTACTGAGCAGGAGTTCATTTTACATTGGAAAGGAATTTCTCCATCCCAGAGGACTCCTGGAGATGAGCTGAGGAAAGGGGGCAAACAAGTGACTCAGAACCAGGGGGAGTTGGGTCTGGCAAAGCCAGAACTAGAGGAATGTGATAGGGATGCTTCATATCCCAGAAAGGATGGCCTGGAACAGACCACAAACAGATGAGGAAAACATGGATTAAAAAAATGTGGAAAAGGGAAAAATAAATTTTTGGAGAGGGTTAAAAACCTGTTTTAGGTGGGAAGGTAGAGGGAAGAGGGTTGTTGTTCTGTTTAATCCAGTTTTCTGGCTTGGAATGTCATTTGGCAGTGGAAACTTGGTGGCAATAATATTTGGAGTGGCATTTATGAGTATAAATGTCAGGAAGGGAGAGAGCCAGGTAAATAAAAAAGGCTGTTGGCACAATAATCTAATCTTGATTAAATGAAGTTTGGGAGCCTTGCTCAAAGCCTTCATTCATTCATTCACACATGGCAGTAAGCTGGGCAACACCAGCAAATTGGAGATAAGGAGAGGTTTAACCATTACTGATAAGATTTTAAAGTGACAATCTCACAGCAGCAGTGGAACTCAGCCTGGATTTGAAAATCCTGATGTATTTATGGATGCCATTATGGTACGGATGCCTGATGGAGGCTGGACATGACCTTGAGAGGCCTTTCCAGAGCTTTTTCCCCATTCCTCCAGCAGCATCCCATCAGTGTTCACCCCCGTGCTCTTCCCACCTCCCCACACTGAAGCTGTTCCATGTGATCCCTTAGGATTTCAGCTTTTCTATTTTCCATGTATTTNATTTTTTATATATTTGTAATCCTGCAATTCTTTAGTGCATAACTCCAAACTCCACACACAGTGGGAGCTGCTGCTTCCCCATTTTGGTCAGACACAACAATTCCTCTCCAGGCTGGCAATCGAGGACACCTCACTGCCTCAGGCCTGAGAGATGGAAACAAAAGAGAGTTTGGGGGGAGCAAACCTGGGGTAAATGACTTCATTACCTGGAATTGTTAATGGAAGATGAATCCTCAATATGCAAATGCACCAAACTTAGTAAAGTGTGAAACCCGTGACCCATTGTCCATTTTGGGTATAGGCCTTGTGGAGCTTCATCTGCCCCAAATGTACCTGCAGGCCTTCAATAAATAACTATATTCAATAAATATACCTGCTTTTTATTCCCTTAACTCTATCTGGCCTCTGTTTTTAGGGAACCCTGAAAAGGCCTCACATGTCCACCAGCTGAATAAAAAGCAAAATCATCTCTACAAGAAATGCACCAGCCCTTCTTTCATGTTTGGATGCAAGACCCACAGGCCTCTCGTGCAGCAGCCAGAGCGGCTTTGCTTGAAATCTCCCCTGGAACAAACTTTAGCAACGCTTTGGAAATGGTTCCCCACCAGGAAGGGCCGAGTTTCAGTTGCTGCTCTCTTTCCACAGCTCCATTTCAATTTGCTCTTTCTGCAAAGGTCACAACTGTTTGGTTTCACAGCCTCGCTGCTGCCCATGCAGAGAGGAGGATGATTTGTAAAATTTGGATGTGCATGCCCCTGTGGGCAGAAGGACTCCAGGGGCAGTTAAGGGCCTCATCAAACCATGCACAAACAAACCTTGATGCTCTGCACTGTCCTTACCACAATCAGGCAGAGAATTCTTCTCTTCCTCAGGTAAATTCAAGATACATTTGATTTATTTTATTTGATTTGATTTTAATACATATTTTTACCTCTGCTAAAACATCAAAGAGTTAATGAAGAGCACCAGATTTCAGCTCTGAGCAGGGCCTTGCAGTTTATCCTTCATGCCACAAACCCTGGTCAGACATATAGCATTTATTTACATTGGGACTGAGTCAGGAGCCAGACTTTCTAATGAAGTGGCATGCAAAAAATAAAAAAAAATTTAAAAAATTAAAAAAAATTTAAAATAAAATAAAAT
>VXBU01001034.1:568578-616560 GCA_013400315.1 Bombycilla garrulus
AATAAAATAAAATAAAATAAAATAAAATAAAATAAAATAAAATAAAATAAAATAAAATGAATTTTGGCTTTTCCAGATCTATGGGAACAGACAGGACCTAGCACAGATCCTGCCAACTGCTCACCAACCTTATCCTTGATGGAGGAAAATTCCTTCTTTGCTGAGCTGTTACACAGAGCAAGTACAAACAACACATTGGTCTCAAAATCAAAAGTGGGGTTTGGGGTGTACCCAAAACTGGCTTAAAGACACAGATACAGCAACAGCACCTTCCTCAGAGAAAGAATTAAGCACTGAGGGAAGATGGAGCTTTGGTCTGGTGGGTTTGGCCAATAGCATTTATGTTTGGAGGAAAATAAAAATAGGATATTTTTCCTTTTCTCTTGGTCCTTGACAGCTGCTGACCCCAAGGCAAGGGATATTTGGTGGAACTGTGGCTGTAGCTCATCCTGCAAGATCGAGACCTCAACCTTTGGAGCAGCATCCATAAACAAAGTCCCCTCAGGCCCAAGGCTGGGTTTGCTGTGTGAGGATGGCCAGCACATCAGGGAAAGCTCCACTTTGTGTCTCTGCAGTCAAACACGGATTTTTATGCACCAGCATGGAAGAACACACATGACTTGTTTAGATTCCAATGCTGTTCTTAGCATGAAGAGAACTGGAAAGGAAGGACTCATGTGCTTCCCATTGGGATATAAGACCAACATCTATTTCAGGGAGAAAGGAAAAGAAAAACCATAATTCAATTTTCACCAAAAGCTGAAGAATACACAAAACACCATCTTTGTGAAACTTGGGATAATGTATGACAATATTTTAAAGGGCTTTTTGCCATTCAGATGTTTTTATTATAGTAAATTCTTCTGCTTAGCATGGGGAGAATGAAAAGGAAAACCACATAAGGATGTTCTTCTTAATATCCCACTGATTTGAAAGGGTCAGATTTTCTCCCCTCGAGATTTGGTACTGGAGTTAATTAACCTCATTTCCAAAGAGTGTTGGAGTTTTCTGTTCTTCAAACTCTGCAATGACAGCAATGCCACCCAGCCCATGGCAGCTCGGTGCCTCAGTCTCCTCAGAACATTCTGTAACAACATTTAATTTGCTGTGATTGAAAACTTTCACTTCTATTCTTATCTACGCTGCACATGGGGAACATTTTTCCCATTTTGCTGCTAACTTTTAAGTATTTTAAGAACATTATGTGCCTCTCATTGCTCCTCTGCACATTTCAGAAACCCCATTCATACAGCAAAGGTCACAGTTGTTTTTAAACCTTTGATCATTCTTGTTTTCCTCTTCCAGGCTTCCTCCAACTGCTCTTCATCTTCTCTTGAGTGCATCCCTGAAGTCCTGGCCAGCAGGAAGGAAGGAGCCCAGGAGATGGGAGATCTGGAGATGGGGGAGCAATGGGACAAATGAAAACTCAGAACAGGACGGTGCCATCAAGGGGGTGTTTGCTCACAGCACTTCTCCTTTCTGGTACAACATCATTCCTCAGGACTGTGAAGGAAAAGCTCAGGGTTCATATCTTATCTGAATGTTTGCACATTTTTAACAGTGAGTCAAACCTTCTTTAACCAGAGTCCAGCTCTGGGAGTTTAAATTCTTTAAAGTCAACAGTAGATAGGTCTGGCTAAGTCAGCCTTTTACTTTTGGAACAAAGTCTGTCCCATTATCGCTTCCCTTCCTCTCCCCTTTCACTGTTTTAACCATGCAACTCGTCTTTCCTGAATTCCCTTTCCTTAAGAAAGTAGGTCCAGGTTTCACTGATTTTCTTTGCTATAATGGGGGAAGTGGGTGTGGAAAGGCAAAAAACAAACCACGAAGTAGCATCAGGATTTGTAAACAAGGTGGATGAGAGTGAGTGACAAAGATGGGAGATGCAAATAGAAATAAACAAACATGGAAAAAGCACAAGGCAAGCGAGGTGATTGTGTGGTTTTTTTATTAATTTTTATGAGATTTGAAAAATGTAGAAAACCTGCAAGGTCAAATCCCAATATATACAACTAAAACAAATATCAGCAGATTTCAGAGAAGAAATAAAAATGAAGGCCACCGACCACAGAATGGGTTTCTCCTCACAATTTCCTATTTGTTCCTCTTCTGAAAATAAAACATTCTTCCCCTAAGGAGACAAAGATGAAACAATGAAAAAGGAAACCCTATTTAGGGATAAGGAAATTGCAGGCTTCATTTCTCAGCGAGATTTGTCCATTTACAGATGACATGACCCCGCAGCTCTCCTGCTCCACAGATACAGATTGGAGAGCAAGCCTTGGTACATTTAACATCAAATCAATCACACTCAGCTTGCATCAGGAAACAGCAGGAAGAGGGACAGAAAAATACACTTTTCAAATCTAATTCAGCTTTTCTTCTGCTAAAGACTTTCAGAAAGGCATCACATTAATCACATTTTGTTTGGATTTTTCATGTACCAATTTTTACCAGGACTGTGACTGTTCAGTGGAGCTCTGTGTACATCCACACTGCTGCAGGAATGTTTCTGAAGGGAGGATTAAAACTGCCCACACTTGTGCAGGCTCCAGGGGTGCAGCTATTCCCCTTAACTCCCCAGGCAGCCTGAACACCTCCCTGCCCACCTGCCTGAGTCCTCTGAGCTCCCTCTGCTCCACCCCTCATTCCTAACTTTCCATTTCCACTGATACATTGACTAAACTGTAAGAACTGGGTTTAGCTCTTTTTCTGAGCCAGAGCAAAGCTTGTCTTCAAACTGACTCACCGAGTCACGTTTTTTTTTATCCCTTCCCTGTGCCTGCAGCCTGACCACTGCAGTCTTCTCCAGGATTTTCTCCTACACCCCCAGGACAGTTCCCCCGAGCTCCAGCCAGGTCTAGGTCACTCACACAGTGCTTTGCTTTTTCTCCCTGGGCCTCTGTTTGCCTAAGCTGCTAAAAAAGCCCAGCTTAGTTCAGTACCAGGCTTGGTGTTTTATATCCCTTCAGCTTCTCAAAGTGAGATGTTGCATTGCGGGTTTTTCTGACCCATATATGAGGGATTTATATTTTAAATTTATGAAATTATTTGGGTTTGGATGGGATTTAAAGCTCATTTTGTTCCACCCCCTGCCACGGGCAGGGACACCTCCCACTGTCCCAGGCTGCTCCCAGCCCCGTCCAGCCTGGCCTTGGGCACTGCCAGGGATCCAGGGGCAGCCACAGCTGCTCTGGGCACCCTGTGAAAGACAGTGAACATACAATTGTACTATGGAAGGAGCGGTTCGATCCATTTGCGTTTCAACTCTCACCTTAGATCTTGGACACTCACACAGTGATGTGGTGAAGTCTTACACCCATTTGTACTTTCTATTGCACAGGAAGAAGTAAATGATAGCAGGCAGCAGAAAATGAAGCCTCTGATGTGTCATTTCTATGCATATTTATAACAAATACATTAGAAATATTTAATTGTCATTGATGGGATGCTGAGCAATAACAGAAATAAAGAGATCTTTTCTAAACTTGGTGATTTTATGATTTTATGATTTTATGTGAGTGCTGAAGTGCAAGCTCTAAGGAGATCAAGCCTCATGAAGGCACCCAGCTGTACTTTCTCCCACTGTACTCCTGATTTTTGCCTTTCAGTTTCCACAATGCAACAATCTGAGGACTCTTTCTGTTTCCATCTTACAGACAAGAAAAGCACCTCCAGAAATCACAGACTTCATCATAATTTACATTTCCTTAGGGAACTTGGAAGTATTTGGTTCCAGGCCTTTTGTGCAGCCAGCAGGACCTGGAATGAGTTTTGATTGCACAGAGGTCTCGGATATTGCTCAGATTTTGTTTTCCTCACTCTGCCCTGCCTGGTGGATTCTCCTTCTCTACAAACTGCAGCTCCCTTAAAAACATTCTCCATTAGGAGAACTCTCCACTGTAAAAATAGCTTTACTTATGATTTACACAGAATGTAATTAAAGGAAAAGTGGGACCCTTCAGAGAAATTCGAGCCAAAAAGCTGTTGCTGTGAACATGCTGTGGGATTTCTGCCTGCAAGTCTGAAGCCAAGCTGCTTTATTTGCACACTGGGATTCTTAAACCCAGATGTACCCTTAAAATGCACATCCAACAGTGGGGTGGAGTCTGGATCCCTGTGGGATCAAAGTGATCCTTGAAGAGGGGTTTATATTTATCTGTATGTTTGGAAATTAAACCACTGTGACATTATTTCTTCTGGATAATCTGCAGCAGAAAACTGCTTTTTATTCACTCCTATTTAATATAGAAGTGTGAGTTCAGTGTAGCTGTTCATTCTTTGAATGGACTTGTTTCTTCACTGGCAGGAATTCAAACCAGACGCTCCACATGGGCTCAATACCTGACTTCTAGACAACAAACTGAGGCTAATCCCAGCTTATGCCCCAAAAATCTGCAGCTCAGGGCTCCAGCATTTGCAGAGAACCTATTTTGGGGTGAGGGAGGATGCACAGCTTGTGCAAGCATAAACCAAATGAACATGCAAAGGCACAAATGAGCAAAGCTAGAAAAAATTCCAAAGATATCTCTGAGTTTTGCACCAATTAGAAAAGCTAGAAAAAATTCCAAATATATCTTTGAGTTTTGCAAAAATATCCATGAACATGTTTTGGAGAAGTAAAATATTGTGGATAATAAACAATTTCTTAATGATTAAAGTGACTGTGCTTATCTTGGTTTATCTTTGTGTTTGGGGAAAGATTGAGCTAAAACCTTATTCTAGTCTGGAAGAGAACAAACAGAAACATGGAAATTCACTGGGACAATTCATTTTCCAGTTCTTCCTCCCGATCTTCCCCAGAGTACCAGGACACTGCTGGGATTAAAGAACAGGGACAGATGAGGTGGAACCAGATGAGACAAGAACCAATTTAGGCTTCATCTTTAACAGATCAATCTCTGGTGTTTTACCCTTGGTGTTGGCATTGAAAATTCTGCCAAATGTTACCAGTCCATAGTGCAGAACAGTGAATTTCACACTGAGGCATCTTTGTGCTGAAAACCTGACACCCCCTATTTCCCCAGGCTACCTCTGGAACACCCCAGCCACAGCTGAAGGTGCAGAAAGATTCCGCTCATAAACTTCATTTTTGTTGTGAATTGTCCTGGTATTTTTTTTTTCCCTACCCGCAGTTGGTTTCGCTCACTTATTCTGGGGAATTTGTAGGAAAATCCTTTCACCCATTTTTCAATTAGAAGCAATGCAATTATTGCCACATCCTTCCCCCACACAAATACCTTGTAAACAGCTGGAACTTTTAAGCACAAGTCTTGGCCAGGCTTGTCAGGGGTGTTTGGGGATATTTGACATGGCTACAGTGAGTCAGTGTTGCTTTGCCCAAAATTAATCACAAGACTGTCTTAATCACTCAATTTTTTCCCTTTTAGCATCTGAAATTTTAGGATTCCCATGTTCAGGACTTTTCCCTACAGCTTTAACGCCTAAAATCTCTGAAGAAATGTTCAAATACTCCAACAGTTGGGGCTGGAAGGCAAAAATCAAACAGGCAATGTGGGACAGATTATGGGAGCTGGGAACTTAGATAAATTCCGGAAGATGAACTTAAATTCTGAACTTTAGAACGCTGTTCTTGCCACACTTCCAAAAGTTTGCCTGCTTATGCAGTGGTTAAGTAATGACCTGTCACACCCATTCTGCCACACAGCCCATCCTTCAAAGCTGTGGAGGACGGAGGGAAGAGTCACAGGAAACCCTTCAGCAAGGAAAACAGCTCCGGGTTTGTGTCTGGCTGGGACAAGGACACTTGGCAACACCTTCAAGGGTCTCCCAACGAAAGGAAAAATGCTGTAATAATGATGTTGACCCAGCTTCAGCATGGAGAGGCTTCCAGCACAAATGACATTTTCATAATCTCGCCGATAAACACTTCTGCAGATAACAAAACTTTTTTATTTGATGCCTTTTGCTGGTCGTAAATTCAATAGTTTTTGTTTTTCACTGTCTTCCCTTCTAATCAGTGATTTAGGAGGAAAAAGCTTTGTAAGGGTTTAAAATTTCCATTTTCAGTGGTTGTGCTGGAACAAGGATCTGCCTTTGACCCTGCTTAAGTGAGGGGACCAATATCAAAGAAGAAGAAGATTTTTCAGGAGATGCTGAAGCTCTTTGCCAATGCACTTTGAATTTCACAGATAGTTTGGGCCAGAGTAGGTTGGGAAAGATCTTTGAAAAGAAAAAAAATCCTGTCAAGTGATGTTTTCACCCCGATTTGCTTTCCTTTGTTTTCTAAACAGCATTTTCTATATTTTCTGCTGTGAAAATAAATATTTATTGACTGAAAAGAAATCCTTTAGGTACTGTTAGGGTTTGGGTTTTTTTTTTTTTTTACATTCAAAAGAGGAAATAGCTAAAAGAAACAGATTCAAGTCTGACAGAAGTGTTGTAGATTGATGCCAAGTGAATTTCCTTGAGGTGGTTGGAAAATACAAAAGCCACTTTTTATTTTTCTCACCTTTTCCCCTGTCCCTGCCTCTTTGGTGCCTCAAGGACAGCTGGTGACCTCCTGGGAGGGCCCTCATGGTTCATCTCCTCTGCTGCCTTTGGCTCCAGGCTCGGGGGATCCCTGTGCTGTGTCCTCATTTCCAGCCCCATCTCAGACCCTGTTCCTTTGCTCCTGGCCGTGCTTTGAGGGGTCACTGACCCTGGCTGCTCCCTGACCCGCTGAGGGAAATGTTGGCTTTGGAGGTGGATTCAGGGCTCTCCTGGATGACGTCTGGAAGATTTACGGTGTCCATCAGGGTGATGTGATGCTGCATTTAGCGTGGCTGCTGCTCATGCAAAACAACTCCTGAGGCGTTTCATTTTTCCTCTCTGGGGACTCCAGGGAGCTGTTTTTATGTGCTGCTCCTTTCTGCCTGGATTCTTTTTCATTCCTTCCACATTACACGAGACAGTAGGTGGGAATGTGCAGCCAGATAATGGTAATTTATTACTGATCTGTCAGAGTTGTTCAAAAGTCTTTCCAGCTAGGACTATAAATTTAGAATTTCTGTCCTTGCCTTGCCTTTAGTGGTCTGAGAAGCCTTTTGGGGGAAGGCAATGTCGTGTCTAAATTTCTTGCAAATACTTAAGCAGCATATACTGGAAGATGGCATATGGAGAAGTGTTTTTCTCTTACAAGATTGGATTAATTAGCTATGTTTAGGTGTTAATTATTGGTATAAGTTTCTGCATTGTGCCTTCCCCGAAGCAGGTTTCCTCTCTCCTTTATGTCAGGACTCTTTGTGATCCTTCTTCCTCCTACTTTGGGAATACACAGTAGAAATTTTTCTTCTCCTTATTTTTGATTTCTCTGCCTGCTGCTACCTCTGTTTGTCTTGAATAAAATGAGTTGTGAGCATTAATTAGGTTTCAAGCCTCCTAGAATTTTAATTGTGATAAATTCTCATTCTGGTACTTTCCCAGGTGTATCAGGATATTATTTACAATGCAGCTGGGATGACAGCTATTCTGCTTATTCTTAATTACTTTTGCCAGAACTGGTTGTGCTAAATCACATTTCATCAGGTCCATGGTTCAAGTTCTGTTGTTGGTGTGTGCAAAATTATGTAAAATAATGCTTTAGTGCATCTGAATGTGGCTCAGGGATGAGTATCTTATCCAAAGGCACTGTTATTAATAAATAAAACAAGAAACTATCAGTGATTTTCTTCTTTCCCCAGTCTGTTTGACTCTTTCTGCTGACATCAAACACCAAGGATTAATCCAGCAGGCAAAGTGACCATGAATTTGCAGTTGTTTGCAGAACAATTCATTGGCTTTCGGCTGCAGCACTCTGGGGGACTGAGCACTCCCTTCAAAGGATGTGATTACATTTCACCTTTTGGAGCATCCTGAGGGGGTGGCAGAAGGCACAGCAGGATGAAAGACTGCCAGCTTTCCTTGGCTGGTCTATCACCCAATATGTTCAGGTTGTTCTTGTTCTCAGGAATTATCACCTAAGGTCACCTCTTCAATGAGAACTTTCCAAGAAATCACTGTGCTATTGGAAATGTTCCCAGCTGTAGCAGGAGCAGAGAGAGCTTTGGATTCCATATTCCTACAGTTCTCTTTCAGATAAAATTCATTCCGTGTCCGACACCACTTAACGGTATAAACACATTAAATAAGGTACAATGCTCATTCCCATGGAGTTTAACTGAATTTGAGGCATCCCAACACCAGAGCTGAGCAGCAGCTTCCATAACTCACTCTGCTGCATTTAGAGCTTTCACTTTCACCAGATATCAGCAGGATAAACCTTTAGGCATTTCAGGGAAACTCTTCAGTATTCCACAGAGCATGGAGCATCTGTGAGCCACGTGTTCCATCCCTGCTGCTGCTGTTCCACCAGGCAGCTCCCTGTAAAGCAGCTCTGTGTTTGGTTTTCAGAGCCTGTGTCCTGAGCCCCGGCCTGAATGAGTCCTGTGCTGATTTATCCTCACACTGTGCAGCCAGCACTGAATTCAGACAGAACAGAGGAGCTGTGTGCTGCCTGCCTGCCCGGGCTCATTTTTCTCCTCTGTTTATCTGACAGTACCAAGGGGGTTTGTCTGCTCTGCTCCAGCCTCAGTGGGGCACAGCCTGAGGATGTGCTTCTCCCCAAAGCATAAACATCTCCTTCCTGGAGTTTTTATTAGACCTAAACCTTCAGAGCCCAGCAGTTGCCAATCAGTCTTTCACATTCATGTGGTGATCACTCCTTAGCTCTGAATGATGTTTGTTTTCAGTCCAGAGAGTGATGCTCGCTGCTGTGAGCATTGAAAATTGTAATGGGAGTATTTCAGGGCAGAGCGGCCTCAGCAACTTTAAAACACTATAAAGGAAGGATAAAGGAGGTGCAAGATGTTCTGCCTGGTAGCATTCGGTGTGAGAGTTAAATGACAGCACGGATTCAAGGTGACAGACTGCAGCATCTGTGCTGGAAATGCACCGAGGTTCAATGTTCTCCTGCATTATTACAGCTCCTCTGACCACAACGAGGGTAATTAATATTCCTGGCTGAGCACCGTGCTGTAAATGGACTTACTCAAAAAGCAAATTGTCCCATCACCCTGGGCACTGAACAGTAATAGAGCCCAGGAAATGGCCAATCTGTCTTCAAAAGAGAGCTCTGGCTTTGCATGTTCCTTTTAGCTCATGCTGGGCCTTGCACCCAAGCAAGAGCAATGTAAACTGGGAGTACTGAAAAGAAAAAATACAAGCAAACAACAAAAAAATCCACAAAAAAAAAAAAANACTGGTGTTAGTGATCCAATTTTGTTTAGACAGGACAAATCAGAGAATACATATTAGAGAAACCCCTGGTTGTAGCCTGTGTGTGGGACTTGAGCAGCAGAGAATAAAGTTTCAAACTTGCACCCTCAGAGTTTTTGCTGCACGTTGCATTTCTAAAGCTCTGGTAGCAGTTGCTCCACTAAATTAAACGAGGCTGAGACAGCCAGCTGCTTGCAAAGAGGCCTAAAATATCTTCTTTTTTTGTTTATATTCCTGGAAATCAGTGTCTTCCTTCTACAACTTCAGGGAACAGCTACCTGTCTAGTTTCTTATCAGCAGACTGCTTCTCTGTTGTCACAAAATGGCATTAACTGAGAAAAGGCCTTGTCTCTGGTTGGTTGTCTGGGGTTTTTGGTTTGTTTGGTTGGTTTTTTTTTAAAGCAGTTCTGGATGAGCTTTAGTGGCCTTGTCAGAGTGGAGATAACCCCAATGTTTGTGAAGCTGCTCTTCATTCACACACTCCTGACTCTAACAAGCAGCGCCTGATTCTTACAAATCTGGGGAAAATTCCTGAATTCTGGAATTTCTTACCTCTACCCTTCCTGACTGGGTAGTTTTTACTACTGTGATATTTCCACAATGCCCAATATTTAAAAATCTTTCTTTTCACTGTCATTGGACTTTAGATTACTCTGAGTTGAATAATGCAAGTCTGGCTTTTTGTGCCTGCTTTTGCTTATTTTAATTAGATAGATTTGAACTATCAGAGCTGATAAACCTGCTGGAGATGTTTTTTATTTTGTTGCAGTGAGTGGATAGATAGGTTTTCTTGCTCAGTTGTGTGATGGGAGAATCACAGAAAGAGCAAAGGTGCTTCAACCTGGCAGCACTGACAGAAACCACAACTTGGAAATATTCATTTAAAATTACCTTATCAAGCACAGCATGATATAGAGTAGAACCACAGATGTGATAAGAAACTGGACTGGCTGTAGGACCTTACATAAAATACTGAGCACAGCTCACTTGGAAACTCCTGATTTGTATTTCAAGAGGTGCCTGTGTGATATTTTCCAACTTTCCAGGAGGAGCAGAGTGTTCTTTTGGGACCTGCACTGCTGAGGCCGTGCTGGAGGCGCCTTAGTTTTAATGATATTTACTTGGTTTCTTTCGTTGTGTTGGTGGCAGTTTTGGCACAACAAAACCCACATGCAACTGATTTTTTTAAATATATATATAAACACAAGAAGGTGGAAATGATTGTTTTTCAGGTTGTGGTTTCTCGTTTTCATCCAAGGACAGTGCTTGCCCTTGGAAGAACACTCTGGGATGCTCAGTGCTGCTGGCTGGAATGCAGGAGGGTTCAGCCACATGTGAAAAATGCTGGGGATGGGTTTGCTACCTCCTCTCCCTTTCGAGAGGCTCCTGCTGCTGCAGAATTAGGGATTTGTGTACAGCACAAACATTCCAGGCAAGGAGGCTTGCAATGTACATAGGACAAGGAAAACCTAAACTGCTCCTCCAGCAGAAGATCTGGTCTGAGGGTTTTTTATTGATTTAACGGCAGCTGAAAGACTGGTGCTGACAGCAAATCCCCTCAGCTCCTGCAGGGTATACAACAAGCTGCTTACACTGAAACTTAAAGCCAAACTTCAGGAGGCAGCAAACTTCAAGCTGATGCTCAGTCACTGGACTTACAAGAAGTCACTTGTTCATGTGAGAGGAACTTTTATCACCTGCTTGCCCAGAGCAACTGCAGAAGCTTCTCAAGCTCAGAGAATCTTTTAAGGGTTATTCCAGATAAAAAACACAAACCCCTGTCTACTCAATGTGTCCCAGGTCACCTGACACCTTTAATGTTTTTCTTCCTCCTCTTTTTCTCCTGTCCCTATGGCACATCCAGATCCTCCCACATCCACGGGCACGAGTGCCTGTGCAGCTGTGAGCTCTCCTGTGCCTGGGACTCACAGATCACTCAGGAGGAGCTCTTGGGCTGAGGGAGAATTTGTCAGCACTGCCAGGAACTCACCCTCATCTCCCAGACAGCAAATCACCTCACCCAGGGTGACCTGGTGGAGATATGGAGGACAAGTGCAGTACTTTAGACAATTATTTGCAGGTTATTTATGTTTTCCAGTGTATTATTTGTGAGGGGCTTTGTGGAGGATTGTGCCATGGCAAAGTTAAGGAGGTTTTTCAAACACTGTTGGCCCAGAATCGATACATTCCCCTGACTTGATTATACAACTCTTTTGTAACTGTTTTTCATGTAGTTAAGATCTGCATCTTTTATATAAATCACTGTGAATGTGGACTGGAGATGCCCTGATCTCAACAGCTTATCATTTCCAAGTAGGAAGATTATTATGTTTAATCAGTTCTATCATCAGGTCTCAATAAATTCCATTTCTCCAGCCAGAAGCTCTGATGCAACTGAGTGGTCACATTTTCCAAAGATCTGTGCTTGGGAGCTTTGTCCTGATATTCTTTGGGTTGTTTTGGGGGTTTGCTTGTTTTTTGGTTGGTTGGTTGGTTTGTTTTGGGGGTAAGTTTTGTTTTTTTTGTTTTGTTTGGTTTTTTGATTTTGGTTTGGTTTGGTTTGGTTTGGTTTGGTTTGGTTTGGGGTTTTTTTTGGAGGGGATAGAGGGGTAGGACAAGATTGGTTTGATTGGTTTGTTGGTTTTTTGTTTTCTGGGGTTTGTTTTGTTTAGTTTGGATAGGTATTTTTTTCTGCCAATGCTGCAGTCAGTAAGTTCCATGTATTTACAAGGTAACTACTCAAAGCACTTTCCTTTCCATCCTTCACGTGGCCTGTGAGGATTCCTGTGTTCTGGTGTCCCTCTTGATGGGGATCTTGCTTTTGGAATTGGGTTTGCCCTACAAGGCCCTGCTCTAGACTGCAAACCTTGTGGCCTGCTAAACTCTGCCTTAAGATGTTCAATTCCTGCTTGTTTCCAGGCTAGAATTATTTATAGTACAGAAACCAATAAGATCTTATGTGACTACTTGGAAAACGCAAGTGTTTTGCTGTCATGTGAGGTTAAAACGGTGTAAGTGACCTCAGTGGCCTCACAGGGATTTTTCCTGAAGTGAAGCTCATGTTTTGTTTCATGCAGAGGTTCCCCCAGCACAAGGTCAGCTCCTCATGGAGCATTCAGCAAGGAAATGTTGCCTGGGTTCCCGGGGAAGCTGTGGATGTCTGGTGAGGTTGTGCAGAGGGTAAATAGGCCTGAGCAAAAGGAGTGTGACAAAAAGCACATGGCACATGCTGAGGGAAGGCTGCTCTCCCCTTGCCGCATGCTCTTGGCCAGCACAGATTGAGGAGGTGAACTCGCAGTTCCCTGTGGAAATGTTAGTGCTGCTTCTCTGTGGTAAATTGGGGTTTTAATTTAAAGTCATTTCAGTTTGGGATTCACTTTTTACTTCCCAGCTGGGATGCAGCCGTACAGCTCTGGTGGGATGTCACATCCTGGTTTTTAAGTCCACGAAATTCATGTGTGCTCTCCTTGCTTTTCCAAAAGGTGATCTTAGAGCAGCAATGGAACACCCAGCGTAGAAACACATCCAGTGTTCATATCCTCACTGTTTACTTGTGTGGAGGAGGCGATTCCATCTGGTTTGATACTTGTGGTGATGTGCCCACGGCTGCTGCTCCCACAGCTCCACGTTCAGCCACAGCAGCGATGGAAAGGACAGGGGCAAAGGCTCAGCAGAAAGGACTCGCTGGGCTCCACCCATGGCAAGGAATCAGAGGTGGTAGTGGAAAAAAAGAAAAGGTTTGACCTATAAACTCTGGATTAGTGGGTGTTGAAAGAGTTGTTTTTTTCCATGTATCTAAGCTGGCAGGGTTAGTAATCACAAGACATGAGAGTTCCTGGATGTGGCAAAGGCAGGTCGCACTTTAGAAAGGCAAAATCTCTGTTTTCTCAATTCAGATGATGCTTTTTTCCCTCCTTGAGATGGAGAAACTGTCCTTCAGAGAAGGCGGTGTCTGCCCTTGTGACCATCTAGGCCACTGTGACCTTCTAGGATCTTAAGGGAGCTATACAAAGGAGGGAGAGGGACTTTTTAATATGGACAGATAGTGACAGGACGAGGGGAATGGTTTAAAAGTGAAGGAAGGCAGGGTTAGATCGGATATTGGGAAGAAATCATTTATTCAGAGGGTGGGCAGGCCCTGGCACAGGGTGCCCAGAGAAGCTGGGGCTGCCCCTGGATCCCTGGAAGTGTCCAAGGACAGGTTGGGTGGGGCTCTGAGCAAACCTGGGATAGTGAGTGGCAGGGAATCAGCAGCTCCACGTTTGTTGGAATCATCACAAAGCCTTTAGGAGCTGCTTGTTGGGCTTCTGCTGTTCTTAGTTCAGCTGTAATGCTTCAACCAAGTACAAAAACTGAGGAGGAAGGGGAAACTCCAGCTGTCCTTGAGGATTTCAAGTCAAAATCTGAAGCAACACATTTTAAATGAAAAGCTGTGACCTTGAGGACACCTGAGAATTTAGAGTCTGGATTCAACTTTTTGTGTTTGGTATATCCATGTTGAGAACTTGAGTTCTGCTGGAAGTGCATCTGCTTGAAACTTGAGGTTCTTGAGGTCTCCTTTAAGGGAAAATCTTCAATAAAAGTACAATAAATTGGCTGCTGTGTGTGTGGTGCAAGCCAGCTACTGGAGCAGACAGTGCCAGCTTGGGCTCCTTGCTGGATTCAGGAGCTTTTTCATTTGTTTTGATTCTTTTGCACACTTAAATGTGAAGCTATAAAAGTAGGATTGAAAAACCTTTTGGACCAGAGATTTGTTGTGAGGAATATGGAAGGGCAGGTTTCTTCAGGCAGCCTGGTTTTCCACTCTGTTGCATCAGCTGTGGTTCAGGTGAGCTCCGCAGATAAATGAGCTTTTGGTGTTTCCTGCAGTCGAAGGAGGGAATGCAGCAGAAGTGCCTGGATATTTTCAGGTGAAGGCTCACACCAGGTATTCATACAAATCAGTGTAGGTAGCCATAATAAAAACAAGCTTCTCCTCCAGCCAGGGGAATAATGCTCAAAGCTTTATTTTATAGATATTATTCCAGGCCTGGGGGAGGCCTAACTCTGCTTGAGACCCCAGACTCCGTATTTTGTTATTGGTTTTCCTCAGCTATGTTTCCTTAGGAAATAATAAAACCACAACAGGATCAATGCTTAATTTATTGCCTCAGCAGTAGCACTGGAGATCTGGCACTGAATCAGAAGTGAGGGAGGGGACTGTGGTTTTAAGCTTGACACGAGTGACATTAAGTCTGTGTATGAAACAAGAGGGAGAGGAAGGCTGGAGTTTCCATCAGCCAGCCTGATGATATCTTCAAGAATCAGTGTCTGGCAGATCCATTAGCTGCTGTTGGAGCTTTCAGGAGCTCTTAGGAGGACTGCTGAAACATCCCAGTGCTCTGATCCCAGAGCACGCTGTGTCAGGAGTTGGAGCTCCTTTGCTGGAGGGAATAATTCATCCCCATGCCCTTGCTGAGGGGAAAGGGGGAGTAGCTCTAACAGCATTAAAGAATGTCTGGAACTGTGTGTTTCTCTCCCTCCTGGATTTTAGGCAGGGTGTTGTATAAATGGGATTGGCTGGGAACAGGTCACATCTTCAGCACGTGTCCCAAATTTCAATTTCCCAAGCACACAGCCACTGGTCACTCAGACAAATGGGAGTAGGATCATTATATTATAATAACCCACACTCTAATTAAAGTGTTTCTGTGTGTTTCACACTTCTGGAAAATCATCCCTGGATTCTTCACAGCTAATTCCTTTTTTTTTTAGGAGTGAGACCATCTGTCAGTACAGAAATACTTTAGCAGCAGCATCTGAGTCTGAGGACAACTGGCACAGCTCAGGTGGGCATTGGCAGAACCACAGAAGAGGTTTGCATCCCTCTTGTTCCACCTGCAGCCACTCATTAGGAATTGCTGCAATGCAAACTGGTCTCAGGGAGCCAAGCCAATAAATCATTTTGGGATGTGGCCTTGGGATGCTCCAAGTGAGCAGTTGTGTCAAAGGAATAGATCTCCACAGAAGATTAGGAAAACTTAAAGTTATGTAAACTATTGCACTAAACACCAGGTGTGGGTCCAAAAACAAGCTCTAAATTTGGATTGTTTGGCAGTTCTGAGCATTAAGGAGCTCGATTCTGATGTAATCTTTACATGTTCAGCCTCTCTGCCTCCCACCTGGATCAAGATTTACTCATTACCTCATGGTTATGAAGTACTTTACATGGAAACCTCAACACAAACAGTTTTTACCCAATTAGTGAAGAATTAAGGGCTTGATTTGTAACTCTCAGGTAGGAATCCTCTGTGCCTGGTATGAACACAGCAGGCATTGTGTGCTTGAAGTGTGAACTGGAGGTGAAAACAGGGAAAAGGGAGTGCATTGTTTCAAGCTGAAGCTGAAAAGATACTTGTTGGTTTTGAGCCTCTGATTTGAAAATTGGGGAGTTCTAGAACAATTTGCCTTTGAAGTGTGTAACAAAAATAAGAAAAGAGCATTTACTGGATAATTTCAACACCAAGGAAAACAATGATCACTTCTCCCAAACTGGAGATGAGCACACTGGGTAAGTGGCTGCTGTCTGAAAAAGCAGAATTGGTGCTTCAGAAGTGTTTTATCATTTATTTGCCAGACTACATCTGCTGCTGCTGTGACCCAAATGCCCCAGGCTTGTTCACACTTTCTAGTTGAACCCTTAATAAAAATTCAGCCCGTGTGTGTGTTTTTGGGCAAAAATGAACTTAGTGATAAAATGCCTGGTTAAAATTACCAGCTAGAGCTCCAGGGTCTCAGCTATCAGAGTCCCAGACTAAATGGCACGGCTGTGGCAGGGAGGAAGCAGCTGAAGTTATTCCCAGCAGACCTGAGTAAAACTTGTCTGCCTTTGCTCCCCATCAGTAGCACAGGATGAAGCAGAAGAGATGCATGAAAATGAGCAAGGCTTCTTTTAAGTCTTCAGAATATTTTCTTGGTGATAAATCAGTTTTGAGAGAGGAAAGAGTGTAATTTATTTCTGCTCATGGCTTTTGCACTGGCTATGAGAAGAGTGCTAGTTCTTAGAGGTGTTATCCTTCTTTTCCTTGAGCTGTATCACTTTTTTTTTTTTTTAATAGTGGGGGCTGTGCAAAGAATTGCTGCATTATCTTGTGGGTTTCCTTACTGCCCTTCAATCTTGTCCCTGTTATTAACTTTCATGTTACTCACATATTTCATTTAATCTGGTTTATTTGGCATAGGGAAGAGTAATTTATCCCTGTAGTGAAGTCATTCAGAAAGCTAATCCTTAGAGCTCAAAGAAGCTGGCATGTCTCAGTGTGGGTACACCTAAAAACTGCATTTCTGTGCCTGCTAACTGTGGTTGGTGATGCCTGGGCAGGGAAGGAACAGGGAACCATTTCCTGTGCAAGTAGAACGTTTCTAGGTTTTGAAACAAACAGAATCAGATCTGAAGAACCACATCTCTTGCTCCCAGTGAAGGCTGTGGAAAGCAGTGACAGCTGCTTCTTATCACACAGTCAAACATTTTGAAGCCCTGGAGGCGAAATATTTATGCTACTGGACACTTTGTTTATTCAATGGGCCTTTTTTTTATTTCCCTTTTCTTACCAGAGAACTGAAAATGAGTGACGTGTGTGTGCCTCAGTGTAAATAAGAGACTCGTGACTCCTCATGTCAGAATTAGTAATCCTTCATGCTGCTCTGAGGGGCTGAAGGAAATACTGATGTGTGTGAACCAACAGAAAATAAGCATCAATTAGAGGGAGAAACAAGCTGCTTAATCTTCAGTTTTACGCAGAAAGCTTCAAGAAAGACTGAAGTGTGCAACTTCTGGGAATAACCTCCAAGGAGGGGTAGGCCTGCATGCAAACACACATCTTCACTGGACTCTGAGGAGCTGCAGAGTGAGATGAAAAATAGTTCTGTGGAAATCAAAAG
Organism: Bombycilla garrulus; assembly: GCA_013400315.1. Classification (NCBI taxonomy): domain Eukaryota; kingdom Metazoa; phylum Chordata; class Aves; order Passeriformes; family Bombycillidae; genus Bombycilla; species Bombycilla garrulus. Next base: position 585,754 of record VXBU01001034.1, read on the forward strand.
GTTTACAAACATGATTACCCTTGTAAACAGCCTGTTTCCAGAACAGAAGCCACAATAATTCGGCAGCAGAAGGAGGCAGCTCAGGGAGGTTTGGGGGGCACAAAGCAGCCTGTGCAGCTGGCTCACGAAACAGCAAACAGCATCAAACCTGTTTGATTCTGAGGGGAAATCTGTCTGGATTTTGGGCAATACTGGGGAGAAATGCTATAAGGGCTTGTCTTTTTCCTTAAGTGCTTGTGGCCTCCCATTTGTGAGCATGGTGGAGATGTTTTTGTCTCGCCTCTCAATTTTACTTGTCAGGGATACCTTCTGTGGGACCCTGCTGCTTCTTTACTTGACTTGGACAATATTTCTTCAGCCACAGCAGTACCTCATCAGTCATGTCTGGCAAACTCACTCATCCTGAAAAATGCCTCTCTTCTGAACACACCCAGGTGTTAAATTCAAGAAGCACTCACCAAATCCAATATTTTCGAGTATTGAAATCCAGTGGCTGACTCATCACTTTGCACAAAGAAGATGTTGCTTCCAGTTACTTTGTTTGGGCTGACTGCAGGATTTTCAAACAAAGTCATTTCTGGAAAACCCTGTAAAACTTTGTGCCAGAACAGTGGAGAAGTTATCCAAAAGGCCAACACCCATGTTAGTCTGAGAGTCTAAACTACTGGAAAGCCCTGGGGTTTTGCTGTCAGTCCTTTTAGGGCCTGGGGCATTCTGGAAGTGCTGGACTGATCCCAGCCAGCTCCTGGGACCCTCTAACCTTCCTGCTCTGCTTGTACCTGGCTTGGGGTGCATTATAACTTAATAAAATTATAACTTAAAATAAATTATAACTTAAAATCCTATCAGATTTTCCTCCTCCTGCCCAGCCCCTTCAATTAATTTCCTTTATAAGTTTTGAATCTTCAGATCGGATCCTGGCAAAAGAATCCCTGAATACCTTCAGAGGATGGTGCATGGCAGGAAGAACTTCCAGGCTGGCATTGTTTTCTTTCTGCCTGGATGAGCCTTTGGTCTGAAGCAGACTGAAAGGTTTTGTGGGTTTTGAAGAGCAAAAGAATTAAAGATAGGAATGAACAGTGTCAAGGTCAGGCTTTTACCTTTCATAGAGTTATCTTGGAACAAATTACATGCTGGAATAGTTCCCAGTATTTTTGGGCAGTGCTGGCTTGTATAATTCAGATGTCAGAGCTCCCAAAGGCTTCTGCTTCTGCTGGGCAGCTGCTGCTGTGACAGCTGTGAAGAGGATTGATACTTGGGAGTAAGGAAATTGAGATGAAATGGTAAATGAATGTCTGTCCTGCCAGCAAATCCTGTTTTGCTCGGAATCAGGGATCAGAAGGTGGCGTTGCAGGCAGGTTTGTGAGCAGAGTGTGCTCAGAAAGGGCAGAGCAGTGCTCTAGGGCTGGACACACGGATTTTCAGTGACACAGCTGAGGTGATATCAGATCTCTCACCATTTATGAACTTCCCTTTATTTGTGCTCTGCCTATTGAGCTGAAACAGAGCCCATTGCTTCAAAGGGATGCTGGGTGCAGGAGAGGATGCCTGACTTAATTTCAGATCTGATAAAGCTGAGACTGTTGGAGGGACCATTGCTTCACTTCAGAAACGGCCCAAAACTCTGACTGAGTTCTCCATGCTGAAATCATGCATCTGGCTCCTCTTCCTGTTACTGAAACCAATAAATATTAAGACCAGCTTTATAAGCTTTTCTTAAAAGGAAAATCTTCCTTGTTAAAAGCCTTTTTAGAGTGGCTGAAACTGTGCTCCAGGTCCTAAATCTAATTCAGTTGTTGGTGCATTTAGGTTACTTCTATGCTGTAAAATGAATCTGATCAGTGAAGAGAAAGCAGCGAGATAAAAATCAGGAATGTCTGTTTCATTACACGGCCAGTCCTTAATGCTTTCAGAAAAAAAACCCCAGGAGTATTTAATATCCATCACTCTGAGATGAGTGCTGGTAACTCCTCTGCAGGGCCCAGGCAGTTCAATCCCTGCTGCCATCCCTTGCCAGTGTAGGGGGCCTGTGGTTTAGGGGTTCCCAGCTCAGTAACTTGGCCAGGGATGGCTCTGCCTAGACCCCGAATCCTCACCCTGGGCATCCCTGGGAATGTTTCCCAACCCCTCCTGGAGCTCTGGCAGCCTCGGGGCCGTGCCCATTCCCTGGGGAGCCTGGGCAGTGCCAGCACCCTCTGGGGGAAGAACCTTTCCCTGCTCTCCAGCCTGAGCCTGCCCTGGCCCAGCTCCAGCCGTTCTCTCAGGTGTGATCCTCCTCCCTCACACATCCAGTCCTCTGCCTTAGATTTTTAGTCTCTTCTAAGATTGATTGAGAGCTTTTATCATCTTTTGAGATTTGACTTGATTGATCACCAGTGTGAGTGCAGTGGTTTTACCCAGAGCAGCTGTGGCTGCCCCTGGATCCCTGGAAGTGTCCAAGTCAGGCTGGACAGGGTTTGGAGCACCCTGGGACAGTAGAAGGTGTCCCTACCCATGACAAGGAGTTGAAACTGGAGGGTCTTTAAGGCTTCTTCCAACTCAAACCATTCCATAATTCTAATGTTCTTTCTCCCTATACTTTCAGTGCTGCCATTCTTTCACATCCAACATTACCATCAGACCTTGCAAGCAGTGCAAGTCTTCTCCTGTGCTTTACCCACACTGATATAGTCTAGAGGAAAAATTAGGCTCAGAAAAATGTTTTCCCAGTTCCTTTTCGAAGAAATTATTTCACTAATCATTGGTAATAACGTGGATTTTAAACCTTTCCATAGAAGATGAGATCTGAGCTTTGGTGAGTAAAGAGCATCCACCATGTAGCAGTCACCTCCTCAAGCTCCTGCAGGTGAGTTTTGCTGACCCGTTCCAAGTCCTTTAGACTTTCACACCACCTCTCTTCTGTGCTTTCAGGGACATGTGAGCACCTTGCATGCTCTTGCAGAAATAAACTGAGTTTTATGAATAAAAACAGGGTTTGACAATGCTAAAGGAGACAAAGCAAAGAGAAACTCTTGATCAAAGAGGTCTTGCACAGTTTCAAGGGCAAATACAAAGACAAATGCTGGTTTTGTTCCAGAACAAGAAAAATTCCCCAGCTTTACAGGAACAGCTCTGTTCATTTCCCCACCTTCCCAAGCAGTTTTGGATCTGTGAGTGCTGAAGACACCAAACACTTTCATTTTCCATCAGGATCCCGGGAGCCTTCCTTCCCCGACCACGCTGCCCTTGCTTCTGAATGGTTTGTCTTTCTCTCCCTCTGCTTGCAGAGCATCTTTAAAACAACTCTGCCTTGTTCAGAATGTTGAGGTTGGCTGTCTAAACTGCAGCTAAATCAAAAACATAGCTGATGATTTGGACAGATACAGGCTGGGCGGGATTCCTGCCAACGTTGTATTTGCTTTTGTCTTCACAAAGAGCAGTCCTGGGAGATGCGCACTGCAACCAGGAAGAGTCTGACAAAGGCATGTGCCTTTAGAAAGGGCTTTTTTAGAAAATTTATTTTCCGAGTCAGCCAGCTTTGTGAGCTATTTCAGGCCATGGTGTGTTGATCAGACGCAGAGTGTAATAATGTCTTGAAAGACAATGCCTGAATTTTGTATTTTGTAACTGTGTGCAAGGGTTAAAACTGTGCCGTGCCCACCCTGGGCAATGCTGGTGGATGTGATCCCACCCTGGGAGCAGCCTACAGACTGCTCCTGATCCTGATAGAGGATCCTTTTCAGCAGGAAGAGTTTCCTGGTGCCTGACTGACAGGAGTTTACATTTTCCACTGCTGATAAGCAGAAAAATAAATATTTTGGGGTGTGTCTTGCCACCAGCTTTGCAGCTGATTTTAGGCCCCTGAGCAGTTGGAAAGGATTTGATATGGACACCTGTGAGCTTGGAGAAAGTCTGGCTGTTGCTTGGGACTTAAATGACTTAAACTCATGATTTTGTGTGTATTTTCAATGGGATTGGGGGTTTCCTCCTAATTCTCCAGCTCAATTTTCTGCTGGTGAAATTGCTATGAGCACTTAATAGTTGCAACATATCCAATACTGTGGTTTGCAAAGCCTGCATTAATAGGGATGGTGTAAAAAATTAACAGAAATTAATTTGGAGGTAATCCCTGTGGTTTGGGGCCAAATTTGGTTCAAGTCCAGTAGTAAGAAAGTGAAGCTGATATGGGAGATGCAATTTGCTGAGGCAGAGGAATGGCTGGACTATTAATGACCTTGCAGAGAGATTCACTGAACATTTTCTGGACACAACTCTGCAGTTTTCAGGGCCCTCCCATGAAAAGGAAGGCAAGCCAAGCAACCAGAGACCAGGAATTTAAGGAAGTTTTTTTCTTTAAGGCAATGTAGGAATAAAGCATGATGTAAAAAGGAAAAAGAGGGGCATTCACCAGCAGCCCATCTTAGCAGTGTCCTGGAGAGGAGCAGGTGGTGAAGTTCCTTCCATACATGAATAGAATTTGGGGATTTTTGTCTCCTGAGTGCCAAACCCCTGTAAAACCAGCCTCACCAGCAGCTCTCTCCCCAGTACCTTGTTACCCCTGCTGTGCCCATACAGATAATTCAGAACCTTCAGAGTGCAATTAATTGGTTTAATTTAACAGCTGTTTTCTCCTGCCTTCCTTTACCTTACAAGGCAAACATTCCTGAGCAGTGTTGGGAAGAAATATTTTTATGGACAGATGGGCTCTAAACCTGCCATCCTCTGAGGGCCAGCTCAAACATCCCAGAAGAGTAATGTTAAAATTTCATACTCAATAAGACTTAGGAGTTGTTTGACAATGTCTGCTGGTATTTAATCCTTCATTCTGCCTGCAGTGGTCCTGCTGTTCCCAGGATTTTGGTTTTATTTTCATCACCTCCATGAGGTTTCTGGCCTGTTCTGCCTGCCTGGTACCTCAGCCTGGAGAAAAGGAGGCTCAGGGGCCCTTGTGGCTCTGCACAACTCCTGCCAGGAGGGGACAGCCGGGGGGGTCGGGCTGTGCTCCAGGGAACAGGGACAGGAGGAGAGGGAACGGCCTCAGGCTGGGCCAGGGGAGGCTCCGGGTGGATATCAGGAGGAATTTCCCCATGGAAAGATTAGTCAGGTATTGGAGGTGGTGGAGTCCCCATCCCTGAAGGTCTTTAAGGACACTCAGTGCTCTGGGCTGGTGACTGGTGGGGGTCAGTCACAGGTTGGATTCAATTATCACAGAGGTATTTTCCAACCTCGGTGATTCTGTGATTTTAAGATAAGAAAATGCCTTTATATCATATGTCAGACCTTGGTTCTCCTCAGTGTTTGTACTCTTTTCTCATCAGTGCTAATCTGGTGTTGGCCCTGCTGCCTGCCAGCTAAACATCTCTGCTGGAGTGTCCCTGGCAGAAACAGGGCTGGCAGGTGGAGGATGGAGCCCAGCCAGTGACCCTGCTCAGCTGGGCTGCCTTGGGCTCTCTTCCTCTTCCTCTTCCTCTTCCTCTTCCTCTTCCTCTTCCTCTTCCTCTTCCTCTTCTCCTGCACAGGTGACCTGCCCTTCCCTCAGGGAGCAAAAGGCCCAGGGGAGGCATTTCCTCAGCTGTGTCATTTTTTGTCCTAAACCGTTCTAAAGCCCCACTCTTGTTTTTGACAGCTCCAATCTGCCTGCAGTGCTGCAATGTTGCACTTCTGGTGAAGCTGCACTGAGGTTTTACAGCAGTCCTGCATTATTCCCCCAGCTGCTTCCCCGTCCCAACCACCAGATCAAGTGTAAGTCTGGTGCCAGCGCTCCCGGCTATGATTCACCCTACTTCCACCTCCTCCCTCCTTCATTTCCTCCTTTTTTTTTAAGACCAGCAATATTTGGATGGTAATTGTAGCCCCAAGGCTTGTATAAATTCATTAAAGGCCCTGCCTTTTGAAGTGGAATTAGTACTTTGTTAAAGCTGTTTGTGTTCTGGGCCATGAACCATCTGATGGGAGGCCGGGGTCCATCTGGGCTGTGCTAATTAGAGCTGCCTGCCCTGGAGCCCTGGGGCTGAGGCTGCAGCTCAGTGCAGGGAGCAGCTCCAAGGATCTGAGCTGCACAGCCACCTCTGGCTTCTGCTCTGGAAGCTGATTTTCACTGAACAAATCTCCAGAGTGCAAGCTTGTGTCCACTCGTGCAGTAATTTCCTAAACCCCACACCCTCACTAGGAAACCTCTGGAGAATTTTTACCTCATTTTGTTTTTCTCCTAAGAGGTAGATTCCTTATCAGAAGCTTGTTATAATAAATCCCCCATCTAGAGATGGAAATTAAGCATCTTCCAGTCCTGCAGATCTTTGCCAGTTCCTTCAAATGCTCTGTCCCTGGCTCCTGCCTGCATCCAGGGGGTATGGCATGGGATGTAGTAGGGGATAGCTTGGGATTTCCACTTCTTAAGCACATACTTAAGCTTAAGTTTTCCAAGCTGAACTTTCTAATTAATAATAAATACAGCTCAAAATGAATTTGTTGGTCTAGAACCCTGGTCAGGGTTTTTTTCTGCTGAACCATGATCAGAAGTGAAGTGGTAACAATACAACTGGAAATCCTGGAGCTGTGCACCCGTTTGTAGTCTCCAATGTTGGCATTTGCTCTCAAGCTCTTTGAAATCTTCTAAAGAGCTTCAGTGTTAAGTTTGACACCCTAAAAGGGCTTGGGACCTTAGCCAGGTTTGCAGGGACCACTCTGGTTTGCAGACAGGATATATCTCAATCATTAGGTAATGATTTTTATTTGCTGCCAGCTCACGATTGCTCACTTTGGATACATCTGGTTATATTGCAGCACAACGAATAGGCAACAGGAGTAACTCTGCTTAGATCACACTTCAATCTGAGCGAACCAGATACTTCCAAGGAAACTTTATTCGAATTTTTAGGTCTGAGCTTTTCAAAATATAATTACAGTACTTTAGGGCAAGGTCTTCCCAGATGAGCTAGATCTGGGATGCTCTTGGGCTGTGACAGTGACTCCCTGCTCTGCATTGGGCTTTTCTGTAGGAACAGTGTTTGGCATTTTGGCACAGTCCATATATCCCCATGAAACAGCCTGATAAATCCATTATTTTAGGCAAAGGAAATGTATAAATCATTCTCATGGTCGCTGAGCTTACGCAAGGCAGCAGATGTCTCACAGCCCCCAAAGGCCACGATGAGTCCCTCTGAGCTTTGTACAGCACAGTTGTTCACATCTCACAGCAGCTGAACTTTCAGCTCTTGAACGTTCCAAACAATCTGACTTTGGTGAGAATGTACAAATTCTGGAGAGAATTTGAGAATGAGAGAGGCTACTCAAGGAACATGGTGTCTTTTAGGGTGTTGCTCAGACATGCAGGAGGTGAAGGAGATGTGTGCTTGGGCAATCTGCTTCCCCTGATGGCTTGGGGAAGTATTTGAGTTGTACAAGTCACTTAATTACTTTATGCCTTATTTCTCAACTGAAATTAAAATCCTTTGGGATCAAACTGTTCCTGATAAACATCTCAGGCTTTTAACAACTGCTTCTGGGTTTATTGGTCTTTAAATTTCAGGCACCCTGACATTAGTGTGCTGTTTGGCTTCAGCTCTCAAACCAGAGAACAGATTGACATTCTGAATTAAAAATAGAATTGTCCACAGCTACTCCCACAGCTTGGCATTAATCTGGTTCTGGTTGGCCTTGGGCTCATTTTCCTTTTGCATGGAAGAAAAAAAACCAATCCAGGTCTGGTTATCAACAGCAAAGACTACTGTTCAAAACACAGAGGCATCTGAAGCCCCTGCATGGCGTGAGGCTTGGCAGAAGCTGACTTTGATTGAATACAAATCAACCAGGAGGTGTTTTTTCCCCTTTCTCAGCATCTCTTTTGGCAGAGCCTCCATCTGTGGTTGGGATTGGAGAGCCCAGCTGCTGTTCCAGGCTGAGCAGAATGCCCACAGTGGGATCTGGTGAACAGCTCTATTCACAAATCATCCTGCCCTCCCTCTGCTCCTTCCAGCCTGAAGCCTCCAGGACATTTGTGCAACCTTGGGCACGACATCCCGAGTGGAGAAGGGTGGGAACAGCCCGTCCTCAGGGTGGGAGCAGCACGTAGAGCCCGCTCACGAGGAGTGTCAGAAAAGGAGCTCGTACAATTCCTGCATTTCCTCTTGAGCACAGCCCTGCCAGTCTCCTTCTCCAAAGGCTGATTCTTCCCCCCAGCTCATCTTCCTGCCCTGCCAGGCTGCTGGATGTGGCAGGAAAAGCCTCATTCCTCTCTGGAGCTGATGAAGCAAGCTGAAGGAAGCTCCTGCTGTGTGCCTCTTGTTACCTTTCTTGGCACAACAAGGGCTGCTGATCCCGGGCTTGGAAAGCTTATCCAAGGATTTTTAGGTTGAAAAAGATTTCTCTTTCATTTTGGATTGTCATGGAACTCGAGCGTTGAAGAGCTTGGCAAAGTCACAAGCTGCTCTGTCTTTTCTTGTTTATTTTATTAGCAGAGAAGAAAATACAAGGCTTATGAGGGAAAACAAACCAAAGGTGGGAGGGGAGAGGATGTACAGGAGTAGAAACAAATTAGAAGAGATAAAATGGAGACTTCCTGAAAAGAACTTTAATAGAATTATATAAATAAATATAAATTCTGAAAATAATTACTTCCATGGCTTGGTCAGAAAATGAAACTTTTTTTCCACTGGTGGAACAGCATTGTTTGACCATGATGGAGGCCTTGTCTGGTCAGCTTTGTCTCTCCATCCAGAGTCTCTCCTGCTTCTTGTCCTGATTTACCAAAGCCAAAAGGCTTCTCTAGATAATCATCCACAGCTGATGATGAGCTGGGTAAGGTGACAAAACCTTTCAATGAGTTCAGTGAGCCAAACCTCTCCAAGTGGGATATGTTTCGCTGTGTGACGACTGCATGCATTTGCAGGGAACATTTTCATTTAAGAATCAACCTGATGCATCTACACCTAAGCTCTCTCTCCAGGCAAAATGTGTGGATTGCACCAGCAAACAGCAGAGCCCAACAATAGTAGGTGCAGACTGAAGCATCCATTTCTCAATTTTGGCAGAGATGCAGTCTGTTCTTAGTCAGCTCAGCTGCTCTGAGTTCTTCACTTGCAGCTCATGGGTTTATTTGTGTGTTTTTCTGGGCACACAAACCCCGTCACAATATTATTAGAAGACTTAAGTGGTACTTAAGTGGAAGTGGCAAGTTTCTGTGCAGCACAAGTTGTGTTTTAACAGAAAATTGATCTAGACAAGTCTCCAGATAAAAGCAGTAATTCACTACTAGTGCTACTTCTTTCTAGGACAATGGAATTAGTGGCTAAAGTAAAGTTAGATTAGTTTTGTTTTCTAAAAGAAACCCTGAGAAGGCTCTTAGAGAACACCACTAACACTTTCTCAGTGAGAAAAGCACAGAGGTCCTGTTGTTAACAGAAATGCTGGTTTTTACTGATATCATAAGTAGAATCTAAATGGGAAGAAACCCTTTGATATTTTCTCATGCATATAAGTGCTAGAGACAAAATCCACTGAGTGATACTGACCCTCAGAGAATAACAGTAGGTTTTTAAATTGTACCTTCTGAACTGTTTTACAGTTTAAATCTGAGTTATTTCATAGCTTAAATCCATCACTAATTTTGTGTTTACAAACCTAGAGTTATTCTTCTCCCGTTTGTCTTCAACTTTTCCCGACTAGAAGAGGAGCTGTAAGTGCAGACCATCTCTGAAAGCCCAGTTTGGTGATGCAGAGCACATCCCAGAGGCTGCTGGCACTGCCCAGGCTCCCCAGGGGATGGGCACAGCCCCGAGGCTGCCAGAGCTCCAGGAGAGGCCCAGGGTGGAATTTTGGGGTGTCTGTGCAGGGCCAGGGGCTCCACTGGATGATCTTTGTGAGTCCCTCTCAGCTCAGGACACTCTGGGATTCTAAGAGACCATGGATGTGTGTTTTTGCTGATTATGGGGTTTGCTGGCCAGTGGACAGCTGGATGTGAAACACAGAAATCCTGAAATAAGAGCAAAACCTGGGACTTGCATAACACTAAAGCTGGAGAAAAACAAAAGCAGCCATGAGGAAAACCAGCGTGGAGCAGAGGCTGGGCAGTGGGGGAGCTGTAGGGCAAGGCTGGTGGCCAGAGCTGGTGGAAGTAGTTAGGTACTGTTGAAAGAAACCTGGTTCTGTTGTCAGAGCTTCATAAGTTGGAAGTCAGTAAGGAAATAGGAAACCTCGGCTCCTTCCCCCCGGGGAAGGCAGTTTGTGAGGGTGCCTTTGTTCAGGGCCGGTTTGTTTTCACTTGAGTTAATGCTTCATTAGTGCTGTCCTTGAGACCATGGCCGTTATCCAAGGAAAAAAGAGATGTGGGGAAGAGAGCCCCTCCAAAAAGCTTTGAAATCAATTTAATGTTATCACAGAGGCAGCAGGTTAGAATAAGCAATTTCAAGTGTCTGAGCTGTTGCGTGTTTGGGCCTCTTTTGTGTGGATTTCTGAGCTTGCTTTGGGAAGTCTCAGATCCTGAGTGCACAGTGTGGTCCTTCTGGGCTGTGGAATGGTTCTAAGTGTATTTATGGCCAGTTATAAATCCTACGGATTGTTGCTCCTCCTCCTGGAGCTCTGGAGAGACAATAAATGACTGCCCTTCTACAAAAGGTCTCTGTCAAAGCTCTTGCTGGCTGCCCAGTCACCCTCTCATTTTGGAAAAAATTATTTATCTGCATTTCAGGAGCTTTCCAAATATAGAGCTGTTCTTCAGCCCTGCTCTTTTACAAATCTATTCAATAGCTGTGATTAACTTAATACACGTGGGAGTTAAAACTTTGCTCCTTAAAAGACTGAGAGATTTTCAAGGTGGGGGTCAGGGTCTTCTCCCAGGCCACCAGCTCTGGGACAGAAGGAAATGGCCTCAAGGGTGCCCAGGATGGACAGGAGGATGGATTTCCTCATGGACAGGGTGCTCAGGCTTGGCAGGGGCTGCCCGGGGAGGTCTGGAGTGCCCATCCCTGGAGTTGTCCAAGGAATTCCTGGATGTGGCACTCAGAGCTCTGGGCTGGGGACAAGGTGGGGATGGTCACAGGTTGGACTCAGTGGTACTGGAGGTCATTTCCAACCTCAGTGATTCTGTCATTCTGCAAGTGCAGCTTTGGGCCACTTGGCTCTCCAGGTTAGGGCCCAATCCAATGTAAACTGGGTGCAGAAAGTCACATTTCAATTTATTTTAACTGGAGTTGAATCACTACTGTGTTGCTTACAGACATTTTTTTCTAAGTAGCTCTTGGAAAGAACAGGCTCAGTAGGAGCTTTTGATGAGAGCTGAATTCTGTGCTTCCTTTCATGATTTGACTTCTCAAACAGCTGCATTTGTGCTGAAGAGGGGGAATGTTCAAATTCATCTTAATCTTCAGGTGGTTGAACATCCTTTTCCTGAACTGGAGTCAGTTACAGGCCCGTGGTCTGAAGGTGGAACACCATCTCCCCTGAGGGTTGACTCAGCTCCACTTGGTTTCACTGGCAGTAGGACTTGAGGTTCACTCACTCATATCTGAAACCAGTGCCCAGAGTTTCTGTTAAACTCTGGGAGTATTTGTTCTTTTGTTCTTGAAATCACAGAAAGTGTGCTACAATTGCCTGCCCGCTGTGCTCTGGGTCTAAAATGCTTCACTGCAATTCTTCAGCAAAAATCTCTCTTGTCAACTGCAGTAAAAAAAAAAAAAAGAAAGAAAGAAAAAAAGAAAAAATATTATTAATAAAGTCTACCCTCAAACCTAAGATTTATTTCGTGTGTCAGCAGGACTAATCCTGTCAGAGCTCAATGCTCTTGCTGATATGGTTTAGTTTAGACATTCTGGTGAGGAGCAGGAATTTGGCCTGGGATCATTATGGGTCCTTTCCAGCTGTAAATACCCTGTGATTCTGTTCTATGATGACATCTCCCCTGAGCTGGAGGAGATCTATCAATGAGGAAAGGTCTAAGGCAGAAGTTTTCAGCAACCCCATGAATTCTGTGAAGCTTTGCCTGCCCAAGGTGACCTTGTCCCATGGGAACACATGAACTGCCCTCATCTCATGCAGGCAGGAGCGATGTGAGAATCTGGGATGGCTCAAGCAAGCTGGAACTTGTCTCAGCAGCTTTGCTGTGTTGTGCAATGTATGTTCAGGCCACAGAGGGAAGCCCTCGTTTCTAAGTAGAAAACTGGAATTCTGTGTGTTCTTAGAGCAGGTAGGGCCCAATAAATAACAGGATTCTTTTTGAGAAGAGAAAGCAAAATCCATTGTCCTCCTGGAGTGAATGAAAAGCAGTGTCGTGCACGAGCTGAAAGTGCTAATGGACAAAAAGAAGGAAAAAAAGTAATCAGGCAGTGAATGCTAATTGCAAACTAATTCATAAATGCACATGGAACAATTGTAAACACAGTGATCTGGCTGCCCTGGCTTCAGGTGTGGCACCTCCAGTCCTGAGGCAGATGGAACATGGAACAACCTGACTTGTATGGACATCACTCCTGTCAGTGATGACAAAGCCTGGATTAACAAAGCTGCAAGAGGCAGGGCCAGGTGTCCCCTTCCATTCCTGGCAGCTCAGAGTGAGCAGCACTACAGGATCTGTGCACGTGGTCACAGGTGTTTGTCACCAGGTGTAAAACACTGATCTGTGTCTGAGGTGCCTTTTGTGGGGTCTGGGGCTGCTGACAATCATGTTCCTCCAGCACTGTGAGCTGTGCTGTGTCCCTGGGTGCTCGGAGGGCACAGCCAGGGCTCCTTTGTTGGCCTGGGAACACCGGGCACTCAGAACAGCTCGAGCTCTTTGCATTATCTGAAGTCACCTTTAGGCAGCCATATCTCTACAGCTTCTCAATTTGACTGAAGAAAATTTTCCTTTCTGTAACTTTTTTTTTCCATTATGAGCTTTTAGGAGGCTGGACCAAAGAACTCTGCGGAAATGAACAAACTGTGCTGTTGTAATTCAGCTTTACTGCTGCTCTCCAGCTCGGAGGCTGAGGTGAAGTGCTTTTCTGCCCTCCTGCTTTCTCTGGGAATGTTCTTTCCAGCTGTGGGCACAATGGAAATGTGTGGGCACGGAGCTCTGAGGCCAGCTGACGTGCAGGATGTGCACAGGACTGGCCAGCTGGGAGCCTGGCCAGCCAGGCAGACGGGAATTGCTGACTGGGGCTGGAATGGAAATGCCAGAGAGAAGGTTGTCATTTAGTCATGGCTGGCAGGGGACATGGCACCAGACAACTGGGCGGCTTTGGGAGCTGCCCATGGACAGGATAGGGATGATTAAGAAGCATAATTTGGCTGGCAAAGCCTGAGGAGGTGAACTTAGGCATAGTGTGGCCTTCCAAAGCTGACCAAATCTTCAGGAAAACCATAATTGCTGCTGCAAACCAGGGACGAGTCCTTGGTTTGGCCAGACTCATGTTTGTTCAGTTCATGACTCTACACTGTTCTTGTCCAGGCTTTTCTTTCCAGAGGCAAATGCCTGAGCTGGGAGGGAAGTCAGCAGAAAGAAGGAAGAGAGCAGGAAGGCTTCAGCTCCAGGGAGCTGCTGCAAGAGCTCAGAGATGGTGCAGGCTGCAGGCTGGGCACTTCCCTGGCCCTCCTCTACGGAATCTTCTTCCCTCTCTTCCTAAAGCACTTCTTTTCTGATGGCATTTCATCTCTAAAATTTTTGGATGCCCCATTCCTGGAAGCGTTCAAGGGATGGCTCTTGGAACAACCTGGTCTAGTGAGAGGTGTCCCTGTCCATGGGGGGGTTGGAGTGAGGTGATCTTTAAGGTCCCTTCCAACCTAAATGACTTTAGGATTCTTTATCAAGGGAGAGATGCTGACTTCACCCCTGGAGCACTGAGGCAGTGATCCTGCCACTTGTTTGGATGTGATGTTCTGAAATTCATTCACCACCTCTGTTAAGAAATCGTGTTGTCTTTTATTAAACATTGGGCTTTTTTCTGCCTTAATATTTAACTCTCAGTTCTCATAGCAGATTAAAGCCATTTAACACCTGGCAGCTTTTGCATTAAGGTACTGGCACTCAGGGATTAGAGGGACCCTGGTGCAGAGTCAATGCCTTTGGAGAACAGGTTTAGTCCAGAGGGAGGATCTGAGAAAGAATCCAGCTGGATTCAGTTCACAGGCTTTCATTTGGAGCATGTCCAGGCTTGGGAGGGACAGCGGATGACAAGAAGGTATCTGTGCTGAATTTCTTAGCAAAACTGGGTGGAATAGGTGAAGAATTTGTTCCGAGGAGATTGGTTATTTCCTACTCCTCTGAATTGTTGTGGAAAAATACCTAGGGCTGCTAAACAGCTGCTGCCCTGACAACGGGGAACGGAGAGCTTGGGCTGTGTTCAAGTTGTATCGTGTAGTGGCTTCAAGGGACGTGGCTCAGTGCTTGTCCTGATGTACCCCTGCTACTTTCCACTTGTTACTGCTTTTACATAACAGCTTCTCGTTGCTTTGACTCTATTTTTCCACGTGTTTTATTGTCATAACTTTGTTTTAGCAATAGCACTTGAAATCGTGAACGTTTTATGGCAGCATTATGCAAGGCTTTGCCTTTCAGGGCTGTATTTTTTATTGTGGGTGCACAAAGGCAGAGGTGCTTTGGCCTTGGTGCTTTTGCTGAGGAGGTGAATATTCAGGGTATTCCAATTAAGCAATGTGCTCGCCCCAGGAAAACGCTGCTCTCCAAAGACAATTGGTGTTTGTTACCACCAGTGTGTGCTGCTAAAGCTGGAGGGAGGGCTAGCTGGTAAAAATACCCTGAGAAAGTGCTGAAACAGCACTGCAAAGGCACAGGAGAGGCTGAGTGGCCTTGTGGATCTGACCCACTTTGCACTTTTCTCGCCTCAGGCTGCTCAGTGCCTCTCACAGAACCCTAACAAGTCATCTGGGTAGGTCTTTGTGCTTTTTTGACTGAGCTCCTACAAGTTGTAGAAGCCCTACAATGGACATTCTCCTGCTGTTATGAGCTGATCACACTTGCAGTAATTAATTTGCATTATTTTGCAACACACTGGGTGTTTTTAGGGAAATTTTCTCCACAGAAAGGGCTGTAAAGCATTGGCCCAGGTCGCCCAGGGAGGTGGTGGAACCACCATCCCTGGAAGCACTGAGAAAATGTGGATGTGGCACTTGAGGACACAGTTCAGTGGTGAACATGGACTTGATGATCTTTAAGGTCTTTTCCAGCCTCAGTGATTCTCTGATTCCTGCTCTCCATTCCTCTAACTTTTTTCTTGCTGCCACTCTGTTTTTAAATGTGGCTTCTGTGCCCTGCACTGCCTGGGAGGTGCGATGGACTCAAGTTAGGCCTACTGTAGGAAATATTTCCCTATATAATGAATCTAGGAAATAAGACTGGATTTTATGGGTGTGTATAGAATTGATGGGCCCAAATTTGCCTCAAAGCAGTTTCAATACCTCAGGTTACAATTGTGGATGGGAGAATGTGGAATAGCACCGAGCTGGCTTTGCTGTTTTCTGTTGGAAGTTCTTGTGTGGGTCAATTCCAGAAATTTTCCACCACCATTTTACTCCTGTAACTTGCTCTGACTCAGGTGGCATTAGAGAAGTAGCGCTGAGATCCCTTTTTCCTGCTCTGCCATCCTTTCAGCCCCAGACCCTTTGTCCTGAGAAGAGCCCTGAGAGACAGAGCTTCAGCTCCACCTGCCTGGAACAAGCCAATATTTGGCACCAACTCCCAGTGAAGGAATTTTCAAGAGCCAGAACTCTTGAAGAAGAATAAGAAAGGTCTCTTTGGGATTTCCCCCTCTCTGAATTCCATGCCTGTTTTACACACTGATGAAGAATAAATTCAAACTGTCCCTGCCCATCAAGGAGCTCTCAGTGCAGCAAGAACCAATATTCTGACAATTCACCACCACCCTCCTGTGCTTACAGCCAGTTGTCTGCTCATCCTGGATCCCAGGCTGTCTTTTTGGTCCTTTTTTCTTCCTTTGGGAATGAAAAATGAAGAAGAGGGACCTTGTTTAGGGACAGCTTGTTCTCTAAAGCAAGTCCAACAACTTCTTTTTGGTGCACTTTCACTCCTGCAGTGTTTAAGCAGTGTCACTGCATTGCATGACAAATGACTCTGGGAGGGTTTGCTCTTTCATCCTCTCCCCAGTGGCAGCACTCTGTACACACTGGAGTGTGGATTTTGGGAGTGTTTTCTGCTCTGTTTGCATTGTTTAAATACAAATATGGTGCTTCAAAGAGAAGACTACACAAAAGGGTTTTTTCTGATTTTCAAAGGGCGTACAAAAGGCTCAGGCTAGTCCTGGGGCTGCAATGACTGCACAGAGTAGTTTCATTCTTTTAGCTAAAACTTTAGGTTAAGTATTTATCATGTGCACTCACTACATTACAGCAGCTCTGTTATTACATCTAAAACTTCACCTTTTTGTTCCTTCCTCTTTTTGTCTCAACCTACGCTGATTGTAAATCAAAAACTTCTGAAGTCAGTGCGGTGATGTCACAGCCCTCCAGTTTTCTTTGCTCTTCCTACAAAGTGACATGAAATTGGAATTTTCTTTGTAAATTTCTGTGTATTCACTCTTCTCAAGCAGGTTTCTCTTGTCATTACTTATGTGATCATTCTGTCACTGCATCTTATTTTATGTCTAAAAGCCTAATATTTGAAACAGAAACAGAATCCATCAGGTTGGAAGAGATCTTTGAGATTGAGTTCAGCCTTCTGTGGACATGTGTAGCTCCTTCTGAACCCTGGCCATTTCAAAATAGAGATATTCGTGGGTTGGGATGTGTCAGAACTATTCCGAGTGCGAGTGTCCCCTAAATGGGGCTGGTGCAGGAATATTTATTGCCTGGAGTTCAGAAATTGCTTCATAAAAGCCCCAGCTGGGTAAAAATAATCACTTTTTTGCAGTGACCCTTTTGCACTGTAAAGTATTTTATATTTTGTTGTGAAAATGAGATTTTCTTGTCTTTTTTTTCCTTTAGGCAAACTGGGTCTGATCTCAAACATCTCATCAGAGGACAACACCTGCATATGGCAGTGACACGGGGGCAGGAGGCAGAATGAGGGGGAGCAGTGTCCAAACAATGTTAACTTCATTTCACAGAATGAAACAACCCATGGAACATGCAAAAGCAACGAGCTTTAATAGCTTTTAATGTGTTTTTAAACATTTCCATCACCCCTCTACGTTTTCAGACACAGCTTGGCAATAAATCAAAGTAAAAGCAAACACTCATCTGAGCTGGTTATTAGGGTGAAACAGGAATTAAACATTGAAGGAGGGGAAAAACAGAGTTTACATCAGTGAGGTTAAGGAGCAGACAGACAAAACACTCAGGAGCAGCAGCGGGATGCATCCTGCCTTCATTTGGGCCTGACCAGGAGCCAGGATGAGAACAGGGAATGTGGGAGGCTGCTGCAGGCCCGGGAACGGCAGGGCTTGGCCGGTTCACTCCATGCTGGGAGATCTGAGGGGCAAGTGGTGCTGCTTAGACTCGGTTTTTGTAGTCAGGCCTCTCAAAGCTCCTGCAGAAGCCTTTTGTCGCCTGAGATTTGCTTTCAGCCCCTGTTTGAAGGAGCAGGGTTCAGGGCCTCTCTGCTCTTCCTGCGTTTGCTCTGCTGGTCCTCCTCTGGTGCTGCTTAGACCTTCGTGCTTACAGGGCTGTGGTGTCTCTTGCTTTGCTTCACAGGAGGATTTTAGATCTGCACGTGTCCCCTGGTTTAGTTCTATGGGACCCTTTAGATTTAGCAAGGTGGAGAAACCATGAAAATTTAAGTTACAGGGTGTTTTCAGAAGGGTGAAGTATCACTCACCATTAACTTTCTGGGCACTGTCCTTGTCCTGAGAGCCTAATTTTTCTTTGACAGCCCATCCTCATGATTTCATTTAACAGCTTCTGGGTCTTCAGTAGCCTAGTGGTCCTTTCTGTTCCTTAGCAGCTCTTCCCCAGCACAGATCAGTTGGATGCTCTCACAGAAGTTGATAAGGGGTGGTGAAGAGGAGCAGCCCAATCATTTACACTTCTTCTTTTTCTTGTTAACAACCTCATGTGATAATCTCCACCTTTGGAAGGATTTTTGAGAATGTGGAATAAGAGAGTCCTGGTGAAAATGTGTTCAGGGCCTAGACAGCATGGGCACAGTGTACCAGAGACTACTTGAGGCAGCTCAGGAGATTGAAATTAAGCTAAGCCAGGTCAGCAGAGCTCCTGCTCATTGTGATTATCAAGAATAAATGCTGTTAATTAGCCTGCCTTTCTCTGTTCTTGCAGCAGTGGCAGGCTGGGCTCTGGTGGGTTCACCAAGGTTATTTCCTCATCCTTTGTCCAGTGAAATCTCTTTTCCAAGGAAGTGTCTTCCCTTCCAAGGGCAGGTGATCGGGATGTCTCTGCTGTCCCAGTGGAGCAGCATCTTAATGTCCCACTGTCCTCAGACAGCTCAGAAACTCTTCAGGCTCCCACTGTGGATCTCCTGAGGTTCCATCCAGAGGTGTCTGTGCTGACCCTTCCTGCCCAGCACCACCTGGGCCACTGTGGGAATGTCAAGTGAAAGGCACTCCCTGGTTTTATTAGGGCTGCATTTCAGACTGATGAAAGCTTTGTTTCCCAGATTGGAAAATATAAAACCCCTGGGGTTTCCAGCCACAGCCGGTGCTATATTTAGAAAGTCTTAAATCACTGCAAGCTCTAGGTTTGAAGGGGTTGTTATAGAGTGTGTGTGTATTTATATATGTGTGTGTTTGGGTTTTATTGTGGAAGATCAGTCAACAGGGATTTTGTGGGTCTGCTTGGCAATGATGGAGTAATTAAAATGCATTTTGAGGAACGGTGGGGGAAAAGAAATGCTGAGAGCCAAGAGGAGAAAAAATGGAGGAGGTTAGGGAGTTGCTGAGAATAACTTTACAAATCCCTCTTGCCTTGCTGCTCTTGCAAACCTCAGTCTTTACCTCACAAAGGTGGAAGGCTGCCAAGGGAAAGAATCTCATTAAGATTACAGCAAGCCCTCCAGTCTTTGCTGGAATACATTAAAAGCCAGAAGAGCACCCAGACCGCCCTGGAAGGTTCTAAGCAGTGCCTGCAGTGACTCATCCAGGAAGATTCCCCCATTGTCCCACATTTTCCAGCCTGCCAGACAAGTGAGGGCTCTGCAGGATCTAAGTGTGTGTACCTACACGTGTGTGTGTGCCCTAGCAACAGGATCCCTCCTGGCTCCAAGCTTTCCATGTCAGCCAACTCCAGTAAGTGCAGTAATCAGTCCTGACAAGAAATACCAGAGATACTCCCAGCACTGCCAGCTGAAATCCTCAGTTTAAAGTCCCCTAATTTTGGAAACTTGCCTTCCTTCTCTGAAGTTTTGAATCTGGCTTCCTATAATTAGGTGAGATGGTGAGAATCTATTTTTCTTTCCAGGCTTATGATTTTTCAGCCAGGTTCCATCCTTTGGGGAGGGAGCTTCCCAAAGTGACTTCCCCTCCTGCCAAGCACAGATATTTGAGAGTGTACAATCCCAAATTAGCATATGCTTGTATTTATGTGTGTATTTAGTCTGTCTGGCCATGTCCACTGGAGGTAAACACAGAACTCCCACACATGTGTGAGCAGTGTCCCTTGCAGGCCCTGCCAAGGGTGCACTGGAACATCAGGACACTCAGGAGGAACATGTGCTGCTGTGGAAATCTGCACTTACTGGACATGCTGGAACAGCACGTAGGTGTGTGGGGAAATAGAGTTTTCCAGCAGTAGGGAGGCTTGTGGGAAAAAGAGTGGAGTTCAAACTTCAGTTTGGATCTGACTCCACTGGGATGTGATTCATTTACTACAAAAGTCACTGCTGGAGGTAGAGAGAGCAGATGAATTCCATGCCAAGCTGTTCCATTTTCATTTCCATCAGGGAACTGGTTTCAGTTTTAGGTTCATCTCTTTGCTTTCAGATACCAACCCTGAGCCAGCTCAGGACGGGCAGTTTTGAAAATCTCTTGTCAGTAGAACCTGAGCGATGAGGGCACTGCAGGGGTTGCTGTGGGTACAGAAGCTTGGAAGAGAATTTGCAGAGCCCTGCACAGCTTCAGCTGTGAGCACACTGCAGGGAACATCATAAATCGTGGAATGGCTTGGGCTGGAAAGGACTTAAAAGCTCATCTCATGGCCATGGGCAGGGACACCTCCCACTGTCCCAGGCTGTCCAAGCACTGTCCAGCCTGGCCTTGGGCACTGCCAGGGATCCAGGGGCAGCCACAGCTGCTCTGGGCACCCTGTGCCAGGGCCTGCCCACCCTCACAGGAACAATTCCTTCCCAATATCCCATCCAGCCCTGCCCTCTGGCAGTGTGCAGCCATTCCCCCTTGTCCTGGCACTCCAGGCCCTTGGACAGAGTCTCTCTCCACCTTTCCAGTAGCCTCTTCAGGCCCTGCAAGGCCACACTGAGGTCACCCCAAAGCTTCTCCTCTCCAGGTGAACAATCCCAGAGCTGCTCCATCCCTCTGATCCCCCTGCAGCCTCCTCTGGATCTCTGCAGCAGCTCCAGCTCCTCGCTGTGCTGGGCCCAGGGCTGGGGCAGCNGCCTGGACTGACCCCAGAGCCTGGACTGACCCCAGGGCCTGGACTGACCCCAGGGCCTGGACTGACCCAACCTGGACTGACCCAACCTGGACTGACCCAGCCTGGACTGACCCAGCCTGGACTGACCCCAGGGCCTGCACTGACCCCAGGGCCTGCACTGACCCCAGGGCCTGGACTGACCCAGGGGCAGCTCCAGCTCTGGGCCTGGTGAAACCTCATGAGCCACTTCTTGAACTTGTCCAGGTCCCTCT
This sequence comes from Bombycilla garrulus, assembly GCA_013400315.1. NCBI lineage: Eukaryota > Metazoa > Chordata > Aves > Passeriformes > Bombycillidae > Bombycilla > Bombycilla garrulus. The sequence continues at coordinate 606,486 of VXBU01001034.1, forward strand.
GGACATTATGACCGATGAGAAGAACAAACACATAATTAGTAGAAAGCTCTTCTGACGTTTGGTCGGCGAGTTCTGTGTCCAAATATTTCTTTCAGGTTTGGAATTTTTGTGTCCTTGCCTGTGAGTTTTGCTGCAATATCCCGAATATTTCGTATGTGTTGCTGCTGAGCTTGGCTCCTGGCTTGGGAAACTGTGAGAGGCTCTTGCCTCAGCCACACATCGTCAGACAATTAGCAGGAAGGGAGAGGGAGGGGAAGGAATAGGTGCGCTGAGCCCCGGAGCTTTCCGTGCTGCATTCACAACGTGTCCTTCCCTTAGCAACGGGGGATTTACACACAGACACCCCCTGGAATCGCCCCGTGTTTGTTAAGGTATCACCTCCAGCGAGGGCTTGTCCCTTCAATTAATAATTTGCTACTTTTTTATTTATTTTGTGCGTGCCAGGGGCGTGAGTCAGCGCTGTGCAGTCAGCTTTCCCTCTGCTGCTTCTGATTAGAGCGGGAGTGAGGGAGCTGAGAGCCTGGAGTGGCTCCAACTGGATTCCACCATGTCTCGACTTCCAGCTAGTTAAAAATCCCAGACCCAGTGGTTTAGTTTATTGCAGCGGACTTTCACCTTGGCTTTGGAGTTTCTATATCCCTCCAGCCAGGATTAAAATTGGAAGCCAGATTTCCCCCTGCCTTTGCTAATACATACTTAAAGTCAAATTAATTATGGTGATTCATTTCAGAGTTAACTGAATTATATAGCAGGAATATTATTACTAGTTACAGTAATACCACAGACTGCTTCTATTCAGAAATCGTGATTTGTATGAGTTCATTAATGGGCACTGTCTACCCTTAATATTACAATTCCTCTAAAAGAGCTGAACTTGCATCAGATATTCCAAGTATCAGACATATCAGATGTTATTACAGTAAAATTATCTGATACACTGAGCAGAGATTGAACAAACTGATTCCACCTATTTCCTCTCCTGAAATGTTCACTCTGCTTTTTATGCAACTCATCAACTGACTCAGTGTGGCTAAAGACTGAAGTTTTTAAAACACAACACCGGAAAAAAAATAAAAGTCCTCCTTGTTTATTCTATCTAGAAATTTATACCCCTCTATTTCTACATTTAAAGTACCTTTAGGAACTTCTTAGATGCTGAAAAAGCCTTTTAGCAAGCACGTGGTTCATTTGAATAAAGAAACACTTAAGATGAGACAGAATTGATGTTTTAGGAGTTTAAAACTATCTCACTCTTAGATATAAATCAGGCGCTGCATTTAAAAACAAAATTCCAAAGCAGATCATGACAGCCTGAGATCAAAGCCAATAGTGGTGTTAGTTACATACTTTGGTTTTGCTGGACTAGTGCTGGTGTTCTACTGCTTTGGATGAGTCCAGTCCCTCAGGAGAGAGCCTCCCTGGCCTGGTTATCACTCCCTGCTCTTATTTCTTGCAGCATAAATGACAAGGTCACTGGGAGTCTGTTTTGTTGGAGGGCATTCCTGACACATAAAACTCTCTTCATCCAGTTCAGTGCTCCCTGTTCCACCTAAAACACTTCAGAGGAGTGCAGGGTATTCCCTAGTGGCCACCCTGAAAATGTGATACCCAGTGCTTGATGTCTGATGTCTCAGGGTTTAAAAGCTTGTGGTGAAAGACTTTTAAACATTTTATACCATCATGAATGCAGGAGCAAAGTATATTCACTTTGTAAATCCTACTAATGCTCCAAGGGCTTCTCTCCTCTGCAGAGAGGATGACATTGAATCATGTGGAATCGCTAGAAAGAAATCCTTCACATATCTGTAAGGTGTGGAGATTAAAAGGAGGAAATTCCATTGAACTCTAGCCAGAATTTTTTGTTTGTGACTTTGGGCTAGAATTTCACCTTGAAAACAGACAAATTTCTTCAATTCCTGTGTACTTTGTCTTCAGAGTCAGTGTTAAATTTTAACAGGGCAAGTGATGGCCCAGTTTGGTTGTTATTATAGGGTGAGACACTAGAAATACATCGCCCAGTCACTCTGAGGATTTTTGATATTTAGAACTGGAGGGTATCTTTTCCTTCCTGCTTTATAGAAGCAGATTGGAGTTTGTTTTGGGTTTTTTTTTTCCCTTAGAAATTGTGTGGATAGCAGAGATTCTCTTGTGGAAAGGGAAGTTCAGCTGTGAACTCTCCTGTCACAGGAGTACACAGGGGTATGGAATGCAGAGGTAACAAGTTTAGCAATTTAAACCCAAACTGGGGGAACTCAGCAGTGCTCCAGTCCACAGCCCTGCAAGATCATTTCTTTCTCTCTATTTCATTTGTCAGAGTCAGCTGGTGCAAAACCACATGGGACTATTCTTAATAGCAGGCAAAATAAATTTCCTTTAATAACTAATAACTCAAATAGCAGGAGTTTAAAGGCATTTTCATCATTCTAATTCCTAATGTGTGTCCTGTTGATTTTAATTTTCTTTTTAAGAAAAAGGCAGTTTTCCTTAGAATTGAATGTAGTTATTATATCTGAGATGAAGCTTTTTTTTTGCTATTTAGAGCCATGAAAATATGCCCAGAGCCATTCCGCTGGAGCAGAAGGAGATGGAACAATCAGGGTCACTCAGCTGTTGTGGATTAAAAAGGAAACAGCTAAAGAATGACCTCCAAGGAGCTGCCATTCTCAAGATAAAAGAAACGCTGGAACCTCTGAAAGACAGAAGTAGTTTGAAGGCAGAAATTTGAAACAACTTGAGTGAAGTGGATGAATTTTCAGGATCTTTGGCCTCTGTAAGTGTGTGCAGTTCTAATACTGCCACTGAGACTGTCACTCCCTCCCAGCTGCATTGATGGCTTATCACAGTAATGCCACCAAGTACTTTCAAAACTTGACTTCTGTAACCTCAGGCTGTGTGGTTTTACTGCTCTGACAAACTGGAAAATGTGTTCTCCAGCGCCCCAGGGCATTGTCACAATGACTAACTGCAAAATATTTTGTAACACTTCAATATTTGTCCCAGGCAGCAAAGATTTGGTTATTGGGGGCTTTGTTTGATTGGTGTGGTGTTGCTCTTCTGGGATTTTATTTTTTTATTTTGTCGGTAAATAAAGAATTATTCATTTTTTATGAGGATAAAATGCCATCGTGCCAAATGACAAATTTTCTTATTCCACGGAGTTTACAATGTGGCTGAAAGGCCTGCATGGAAATTTCGAGGAATTATTAACACCCATGACAGTTTGTACTTCTTTATTTCCTCCTGTCTAATTTAGTCACTTAAGTCAATATACCAAGGGCATCAAACTTGGTCACCACAATGAGTCTTTAATTAATGTTCTAAAAAGCTGGGATCCAAGTCATCATTAACTGGCTTCTGAGAGCTGGGTCCCTTCAGAAAACCCTGGAATCGTTAAGGTTGGAAGAGATCTCCAAGATCACTGAATTCAACCTTGCCTGGTTTTGAGGCAGCCATTGGGTTTAGAAGAAAAATAAAATCCAAGTTTTGGACACATGGAAAAGTCTTAGTGCAGCTGGAGGCAGAGATATGAAAGTAGAATTTTGGGAGGAAGAGATGAGGTGGGGAGAAGAGCTCATAAAAAGCCAATTTATTTCTTTTTTCAGGGGACAGGGATCAACTATTTTGAGTCCTGCGTGGTTTGGTCAGAAGCTGTTGTTGTATAATAAATATAAATGTGCGGTTTCCAAAGGGAATCTTCACTGGAAGTTCTTAGGCTGGAGTTTGATGCTGTGGGGTTTTGCCCTGGATGTCACAGGATTTCTTCTCTAGGGAAAACATCAACAAAAAAAGCAAACACTCCCTCACCCCCCTAAAACAGAGAAGACAAATTTAAAAAGCCCCACAGGAATAACTATTTATAGGGTTTTTTTTCTACCACAAAGTTATTTATGCCACTTCTAGAGATGTCCTCAAGCTCTGAAGGCCTGTAAAGAATAATAAAGTTGCTCCTTGTTTCTGAAAATGTTGTTTGGTCATTTTTAGGCCTTTTTGGCAAATGCAGCTTTGCTGCGTGGACAGCACAAACAGTGCCCAAGTCAGGAGGTCACTTAAAGAACCACAAATACTTTGTATGCGTGAGGTCCTGGAGATTGTGTGGTTATACCCACAAATGTTATCTTGAAAAGGTTCATTTTCCCAGTCAAAACTAATTTGGGATGAAGTAAATGTAGTGATTTCAGTGGTGTAGTTAAAACCCCATAAAACTCCTCACTCCTGAGTGAGAAGCTGCTGTTTATCAGGAGATAACTGGCTTGGCTTCCAGTTGATATCTTGCCTGTGGAAAAACAATTATTGTTGTTGGCTTCCCAGCTCGTCTCTTGCTGTGGGGCAGCCACACCCAGGACAGACTCTGGGCTTTGTCTGCCAGATTATCTGGTGAGTAATTATTGTGGAAAATGAACCAGGGGGAGGAGGAAGGGGATGATTAGAGAAACTGAACAAGTGTCTGTGTTTAGGGAAACAGCTGAGAGGAGCTGAAAACCAAACTGATGGAAGAGGTTTGGAAAATAGGTGGTGTAGAGAGAGGGATCTACTATGATTCTTATGAAGGAAAGTAAAGATATAAAGGACAAAAAAGCCCTGAAAAGATAGAATTTCAGTGGGGCTTTGTTTCTTCACAGCACTCACAGTTGTGACCTCTGAACCTGGACAGAAATTCTTGTCCAACACTCTACAACTCCTTTGCTTTTCCTGTAAGAATTCTCAGCCATTCCAAGTGTGTGAGACTGTCTGGAGTACAGCAAAATCTTGATAATCAAACTGTTTTCCTCCTCTCTGGGACTGTGATTCTCATTGTAAAGTTCAAGTAAAAGAAAAAAACCTCTACAGGTTTACAAATGTGCCACAGCTATGACATGTCAAACATGTGACAAAATCAATTCCAGTCCTTCCTGATCTGCATATATGTGTATGTATATGACTGGAAATAGTTTTATACCTGAGGAGTCTTTGTTTTTCCAAAAGGTGTATTCATGGCATTGCATGCAGAATTTTTGTTTCCTTGAAGTATTCCTGGCAAGCTCTCTATGATGCTGGGATATTTTGCTATTGCCTTTTTCCTTTTCTTTCTTTTTNNNATGGCATTGCAAGATTTATTTCTGCAGAGGCAGATGTTCAGGTTGTGCAGTAATGAGAGGGCAAAATGGCTGGAGAAAGAGAATTCAGTGAAATTAGGTGTAAATGTAACCTGTCAGATAACACATCTTCATCCCAGCCCTTAGTATGTGGTTACCACAGCAGGAGCTCTGTTTTCTTTGGTGAGGAAAAACTCATTAGAATCCCTCTTTCATTTCTGCAGAGCTTCTAATTTCACTGGTTCGAGTCTCTGAAGGAGTTTCAGTCTTTCAAGATCTACTTCTTGTGCTTACAGACCCTTTGAGTGGTGCCAAGGAACATCAAGGAACAGGAAAAAGTCGAGGGGATCCTGTTCTGTGCAGTTGCTGGAGCTGTGTGATGATGTTATGGTTAAAGTTCTGCTCAGTAGAGCCCACAAGCAAGAGAAACCCCTGAGCAGCATTTGGAGCTTGTGCATCCACTCAGTTAATTTAAATCAGATTGAAAAGGGCTCCTAGCAGTTGTGATATAAGAATATATAAAATCCAGCTTTCTGAGCAGAGTTCAGAGAAATTATTTGAACTACAGAGGGTTTGGCTGGCTAACGGGGGAAGAATTAGGAGCAAGCTGTTTCTTGCCTTTCTATTTTTATCGCTGTGAGCCGATGTGAATTTTCTGTGAATGTTTTTAATGAATCTTTTTCTCAAACCACAGTTGCTGCAGTGTCAAAGTGTTTGTGCTTGGTCAGCCTCCCGGTGCTTTCACTGGAGTGAACAGAAGCGCATTTTAAAGCTGCCTTGTGGATCTGCTTGAGCCAATTTTCCAGCCTGGATTTTTGGGTTTTGCTCATCTGTAGTCCAACAGATGTTTCATCTGTAGAGCAAAACTTTTTAAATATTTATCCCAATATGGAATGAAAACAATTTAGGTTTTTAAGCCAATTAATAAAATTCCTTGTTTTCAGTTAAATCTCAATGCTTGTGATTAGATTCATTAAGACCTTTGGCAAATTAGGAGTGCTTCCATAGCTCTTCTACTCCTACAATCTGAGCAGTAGTTGAAAAGCTGGACTGGTTTTGGTTTCTGCTTTCCTCATGTTGAAGATGCATTAGAAAATTTCCTTTGTTACTGATACTTTTATGGCCCTTGAGGCTCTGGAGTTCCACATGTTAAGGCTGACACAGACACATTTCACACTGAAAGAATATTCTGATGTTGTGAGTGATTCCCTGCTCTCAAAACCTCTGCAGGGCTGGGGGAAGTGGGAGTTTTAGGTGCACCAGGTCAGTTTGGGGTATGGATGAAGCTCCAAGGTTCGGTTTTACTTTTGGTGATGCGTTCCAGGAATCCCTTTCTCGACATGACAGGGGGAAGGATGGATTTTTATCTCATCTCAGAAATTTCTCTGTGGGCAAATGTTGGGATACAGCTGATTTAAAACTGGAGGAGACTGGACACACGGCCCTGGGTCCCGGTGGGTGCAGGTGAATGCTCATTAATGAAGATTAATGAAGACTGATGAGGACTGATGGAGATTGATGAAGCCACCGTACCCTGGCTGGCCTGTCGGTGGTGGCAGCGGCTCTCGGATTTTCAGCACCGGGGACAGCTCCCGGAGCGCGGGGACACCGCCACCTCTGCCGCCGCTTCGCAGCTCCGGCTCCAACCGTCCCGCAAAGCAGCTCTGTTTCCCGCTCTCTTGACGAGATTTAGGGGATGATTTCTGTAGTCTGGCGACCCCAAGGTCTCATTTTTTCCCTGCTCCTGGCAGCACTTTTACTCGGAACGTGGGAGCTGTGGGTTGGTAATTCCCTTCAGGGTGCAGCAGCACAGTGCCGTGAGGGTGGTGTCGAGGTCATGCATATCCCCAGTGACAGGATGAGGGGCAATGGCCTCAGGCTGAACAGGACAGATTGAGATTAGATATGAGGGAAAACTTCTTCACTGAAAGAGTGGTCAGGTATCGCAACAGGCTGCCCGGGGAAGTGGTGGGATCACCATCCCTGAAAATGTTAAAAAAAACACATGGATGTGGCACTTGGACCTGTGGCTTCATGGTGAACTGGGTTAACAGCTGAACTCCATTTTAGATGGCTTTTCCCACCTAAAGGATTCTATGATTTAGGGGAAAGGGGTCTAGGTAGAAGAGTAGACATTTCTGAGGGTGTAAAATCTTATTTGAAAAGGGTTCACCTGCAGGGGTGGTTCATGAAGTGAAAAGGTTCATGAACAGAGGAACTGACCTGCAAGTTTTAATTTGATTGAAGTAACCTCATCTCCATGTAGCTGTTTCTCCATGTGTGCTGACAGCTGTGGAATAATTTAGAGTTGTTCATGACTGGTTCCTGAATTGACCCATGAGAAATTTAAGCTCCTTGTTTAAAAATTGCTGGCCCTATGGCAAAGCTCCTCATTATAGTTCTGAACATTCTCTGTATCTGTCCATCCAGCCCTTGTTTGAAGCTCTTCCTCTGAATGGGAAAAATTAAAGATTCATCTATGGAAAAAATGACTGGGATATGTGAAATGTTTTGGTTGGGAGTGGAAGGACTTCAGTTGGTCTGCAGATAAATCCTTGCAGTATTTAGTGGTAAAATCCTCCTGTTCAGTGGCTTTGGGTAAATTGTGACCACCTGGGCTGAAATGCAGCCTGAGGAACCCGTCAGGGCCTTCCATTAAACAAGGAGTGTCCTGATAATCAGAGTTTGTCTTAATTCTGTTGTTCAATATGCTAATTTTTCATTCATGTGCTTCCCAATTTATCAGTGGCCTGGAACCACACAGAAATCCAGACATTACCACGTTTTGGGGTTCACTAGGCCCAGCTTCAGAGTATTTTTGTCTCAGTAAAGAATTCCAGCCCTTCCTCATGCCTCACTCTTCCAGTGCATCCATTTCCTTCAGCACTGCAGTCCCAGCTTTTGTGTGGCTGCTTCATGTGTGGCCTCTTTTGGAAAAGAGCACAGCCAAAAGGTTATAATTCACTTTCAGGTATCATCCATGTTCCTGTTTTGTACTGAAGTTGTGGGCTTTGGCTTATTTTTCATTAAATCTCCTATTTTCTCTTTGTCTTCTTTGGCAGCAAATGGGAAATACTTACTGTGAAAATGAATCTTGATTTTTAGGTCCAAATTTTCTCTTGTGTTCCAGCACATGATGTTCCAAAATGATGAGGTTTTTGGTTCTCTTTCATTCATTTTAATCCCCAACACACGTCATTTTCTCCATGAAATTCTGCTAAAAATTTGTAATAGGCTTGTTTTGCCATTTGGTGGCAAAATAAATTAAATGTGGCTGTTGGACGCAGCTGGCAACCAGCTCAAGAGGGAGACTCGATTTCCATCAACCCTCGCCAGTTATTGTAGTTCTTCAAACCTATTCCAGAAGCATCTGGACACAGTCCCATGCCAGCTGCTCTGGGATGACCCTGCTGGAGCAGGAATGTGGGACCAAAAGCCCTGCTGGGGTGCCTTCCAGCCTGTCCCACCCTGGGATTCTGTGACTGTGTCATGCAGAACTGGGATCTCGTTCAGGGCACAGGCAGGGAACAGCCCAGGAATGTGACTGGGGTCCAGCACTGAAGTGCAGGGAAAGCTAAAGCCCGTGTTGAATTCTGTAGAGGTAAACTGAGGCACTGCCGGGGGATTTCAATTCAATACTACAGTTTTAACAAAGAAAATTACATTTTTTAAACTGGATGCTGACTTCTGGATTCCTGTTCCTTCCTGCACTCCTGGAGATCCTGCACAAGGACAAGGGAGAATGCAGCCCAAGCTGTGTGTGTCTGCTTTGATCCCATCCTGCTCACCCTGCCCAGCCTGACACATTCCTGGATTCCAGGAATCTCTTGCTCTTGGCTCTCCAGGTGCTGTGCAAGCCAAAGATCGGCTCCAGGGCGAGCCCAGCACAGTTGTAGAAGGGAAACTTTAATTAAAAAGCCTGAGGCAAAAATCCTTCACTCCTACAGGCTGGAAAGTGGGGAGGGAAATGAAATTTAGCTCGAGCTCCGTGTGGTTTCTTGTTTTTTTTGTTCAGGAGATGCACTCAGGCCGCTGAGCTGGCACTGGGGGTTCGCTGCCAGGTAAGAAGCCCGGGGTCTGGCTGGGTGCCATGAGAGCTGGCTGTGTTGTGTTTGGCCACAGCAGCAGAAAATAGCGTGTTCCAGGCAGAAAAAAAAAGCTGACCAAACATCTTCTGGTGCGAGGTGATTGGAATCACTGGCATTAGGCGCAGGATGAACTCGAAGCAAATTTTGAATATGTGAATTATTTGAGCTGGAAGTTTGTGAATGCTGAGCAAATGTTAATGTGTCAGCCCAAATCCCTCCTAAGGTAAGCAAGTATTCCTTGCTGTCTTCATTTCACTGACTGGAAAATTGAAATTTCAAGGGCTTCAACCTCTGTAATCTTGATATAAACTGGAACTAATTCTGTTTTTGTGGTGTTGCTTCTTATTGGTGCTGATGTAGGTGAAATTTGAAAGCAGCTTTCCCTTTCCTGCCAGCGAGAACTGGGGCAGCTTACACAAGCAGATGAATCTCCAGCAAACAATGGCGTGGTACCTGTTGATATTGGCAAAAGTGCTCAAGTTTCATTCAAAATACAGAGTTTTATTCACTGGAGCTCATTCTGCCCGTGCAGCCTCTGCCTGGGTGATTACTCTCTGCCAGCTTCAGAACCGAGCAGCTCTGTGAAAGCATCTGTCAGCAAGTAAAAAACCAGGAACTGAGGAAAGTGTTTTAAAAGTGCATCTGAAGCCTGCTGGAATCAGCCTGCTGGAATTTGCATTAGATTCTTTTTTAGTTGCATAAGCTGGGAATATATTGTGGTTGCCTGACACTTCCCATTTACTGGAGCTGAATGGAATCCTGATGGAGAGGGGTTTTAATAGAGATGTCACCTATTCAAAGGACAGCATTTGACAAATGCTGTCAAGCAAGCGTTTTTACAACAATTATTTTGTACCAAGATTTTTATGCAAACAAATCCCAAGGTGCTTTACATTAATCTTTTTTTTTTTTTTT
>VXBU01001034.1:617808-663973 GCA_013400315.1 Bombycilla garrulus
TTTTTTTTTGTGTGTGTGTGTGTGTGAGTGATAATCCCAAGATTTTCCAGCACAGAAGAATCTGCTGTGGCTTGCCCACTGAATATGTGCAACACTTCAGTCTCAATTTCAGGATAAGATCATGTTTTCCTCAGAAGGAGCAAGGAAGTTGGCCCCATCCCTGGCAGTGTCCAAGGATGAGATTTGGAGAACCTGGCACAGTAGGAGGTGTCCCTGCCATGGCAGGGGTGGCACTGGAGAATGTTTAAGGTCCCCTCCAACCCAAACCATTCCACGATTCTATGAAGATGTGTTCCTAAAATGTCATTTTGTCTTTGAATTAACATTCCAGTGCTTGATAGCTAAAGAATTCATTTAGTAGTCGATGTACCAACAGCAACCTTGAGCTGCCATTTGAAGCTTTAGCAGTGCCAGATTTGTGTTAAATCAGTGTAAAATCAGCTTAAGTGTCAGGATGCTCCAAGATGAGCTGAGATGTGAGTTTGATGTCAGTGAGAATGTGATCCAAAGGAGCAGTTGGAACTGACATAATGAGCTACCAGAAAGCTACTGATTCATTGATGTATTTGACTGAAAAACCCTCATCCAGTTCTGGACTGAGGGTGTGGACAGGGCCCCTGCCGTGATCTGATGGAGCTGTGCCTGCTGACCTCCACTGAAGGCAGAACGGGAGAAATCCCTGATTATTGCCACTTAAGCACAATTAAAATACTGGGAGAGGCATTCCAGAACTGTGTCATTTTTTGTCGAGGGAAGAAGGTTGAGCAAATCTTCTGTCATTAGCATTTGATCCTATAAATATTGAAATGTCAGCCCTCCTGGGAGGAGAGCAGCGCTGCTTTCTGAAATGGGTTTATGCTAGAAAGATGATATTTAAATTTTTGCTAATGCTGTACTCTAATTTGATCTTTTTCTGCCTCGCTGATTAAATTGACTTTCTGTAAAGAAAAATAAAAAAATTCAGCCCACATCTCCCAGAGGTTTTTCTAACAGCATTTAAAGATAATACAAAAATAATCCAAACTAAATACCAGCAATTGAAGGCTGTGGAGTTTGTCAGTGGTGTCACACTGTTTTTCAGCTACAGATTTTAATTTGAGTGTGTAGAAAATGTAGGGGTTTTATAATCTCAACTTCTCATTTGATGCTGAGTTGTTTTAATGAGCACAGAACCTTTCTCTGATTATCTGTTCAGATGGGGAGAACCAACAATGTTTGGGGAACGTCTGGTTTAGAAAAGAGTTGTTACTTTCCAAACAATGTTTTAAGACTTCATCTTATAATAGAGTTTCAAATATAAAACCACACATTCTGAAAGAAAAATCTTATGAGGCGCTGATGAAACCAAGTCTTTGAGGTTAAATGAAGTATTGTAGTTAAATATATTCAGTACCTTTGGACCACTGGACTCAAAAGTCCAGAATATGTTAATTGAAGACTTTTTTCTACTTTTTCTTGCTCTAAAAGTTCAGAGGATCAAACAAAAAGTTTACTGAAATCCATTTCTGGGAATGTGGATCAGTATTTTGTTTGTTTAACTTCAGTTCATTGGTAATTATTTGGCTTTTCAATTTTTTTTTCCTCTAGAAATGCCGGGGATAGAGTTGTGCTGAAATAGCATCACAATGAAATAAAAGTTGCCTTTGACAACTCTCTCTTCACATGGTCCAAAGGCCTTTTCCTCCTTTCCTTTTGCCCATATTTGTCCTGGAAGAACACAATCCCTTTTTGTTTTGCTGACTTAGGGGTTTTCTTGGATGTCGTGTCTGACCTTGTTTACTCAAAGAGAGGAAGAAATCCTCAGTAATTCTCTTTTGCTCATTTCTGATGGACAATGACTCCTGTGTGTCAGGAATTCCAGCTGAGGAGGACTGGCTGCATTTCTGACCTTCATACCCTGCTGCAATTTTGTGAATTGCTGCATTTACAGTGCTGAGGCAACAGGGCTTTCCTTATTCCATTGTTTGAACTGGGGAAGGGGGGACTTAAAGGCTTTTATGCCTTCTGCAGAAAAGTTTCTGAGCAATTCCTTTTTCTCAGGCACTTGGGATATAATACAAGAAGCAAAAGTGAGTCTGAACTGGTTTTGAAAAAGAAAGAAATATTTGAAAGGAAGTGGGGAATGAACTCGTGGTTGCAGAGGTCAGACTTGAGTCTGAGGACAGACATTTGTGAGAGAGGACAGGAATTTATTTACAGTCAGTGTTAAAGATATCAGGAATATGTATCATAAAAGAAAAGGATGTAGGTAAAGGGATAAATAGATAAATGGAACTGGTAAAATAAAGAATCCAGATTCAGAGTGGTAATGATTGAGCCATCTTCAATGGCAGAACCCAAGAGCTGGGAAAAGCTGCTGCAGACACCGAGTAAAAGAAAAAAATGTAAAAAGCAAAAGAAAAAATGTAAAAAGTAAAGCTTGAACCAAGATTGAAAAGATGGAGGACAAAAACCCCAAAATATGAGAACAGGAAGTCTGATAACCAAACAATGAAGACAAAAAATGTGACTTGAAGATGTGAACTTAATTTACTTAACTTGAAGAATTAGACCCAAATTATTGCTACCATAGGTACCATGAATATTTATTACTACGGAGGCAATCCCAAGTGCCTTGGAATTGTAGAGGAAACGTCCCAAAGACCATCAATAGAACACTTTTTGGAAATGTTTATTCCCATTCAAGTTGGGGAAATCTTAGCTCTGATTTGTGACGTACGGATCTGCAAGGGCCCGATAATGGAGCTCTAAAAGAATCTGGATTCCAAGGCACTGTTCCACTGCTGCTTCTGCTGTCCAGCCATTTCATGAAGGTGGGGGTTTCCATGCTCTTAATTTATGGTTTGGGATGCAGAAGCAAAGGGTGAAGCATTTACAAAATGTCTGCGGGTTTTTCCATGTCTTGAGTTTCGATTCTTATTTCAAGGTGAGTTTTCCACTTTGGTTGTTTCATTGGTTGTGAATGCTGAGCCAAGAAAAGAGCCTGAAGTGACTTCAGGCAGCAGGAGCTGATTGCCTCCTTTCAGACCTCCCAGTTGCTGTGCCCCACTCCAGAGGGGCTCTGTGGTGCTTTTATACCCTTCAAATTAAAATGCTCCTCAGGCTTTTAATGATCCTCAAGAAACACGGGTCAGTCCAGCACTGCCCTCCCTGGGGGCTCTGCCTGACGGCAGTGTCATATTTAGCAAGAAGTCTAGTATTTATTTCTGATGGGATTCAGCTCCTTTCACTCCTTTACTTGTTTTCTTGACTGCTTCTCAAGCACTCCACTTAATTAGGAGGATTAATACTTCTCAGTGACAGAGCCTTCCTTCGCAGTGAATGGAGTGCAATTAAATCTACCCTGTCAGGAGAAAGGGTGGTCTCTATTGCTCAGCCTGCGAGATGAGGTGTTTGAAACACGAGGTATTATGTGACAAGTAACTTAGTCCCTTTGTTCCCCATCACGAATTCTGGATAATTATTCCCCTTTCCAGCCCTTCCTTTGTGTGCCTTGTCTGCTCAGACTTTGAGTTGCTGGGAATGGAGTCACTTCCAACGGGTTTGAAAGTTCTTGAGAGGGATCTGTCACTTCAGCTTGCTGCTGCTTCTGCAGGAAGCTTTGAAAGCCACTTGCTCCATGTTTTCCATCCTTCTTTTTTTTTTTCCCTTTTGTTCCTCTTCCCTTCTCCTTCATATTTAAGGGAACACGTCGTTCTTCCCACACACACCTGTTGTGCCTGGCAGATATCAAACACTTTCAGCGTGCCATAAGCCACTACTTCCTTAGCTTTCCTTCACTCATCCATTTGTCACCTTTTTTTAAAGTGTTTTCATCCCAGGACAACTGCCTTTCTGCCTTTCCACCATGATTGATATCCTCCCACTTCAGGACAACTTTTCCCTTTCAGATATTTTTTGCAAACTTTAATTTCAGCGAGGATTTCTGAGGTGAAACTGGCTTTTGTCTGTCGGGTTGTTTTGTTGTTTTTTTTTTTCACTTCAATTTACAACTTTATTTTGGATGTTTATACCCCAAAAGATCCAGATCTGGGATGGTGAAACAGGTTTATTTGTTTGGGTTGGAGTTTTATTTGTCTCAGTACCTTTACCAAAATACTCATGATCAGATTGGGAATATTTAATTCCACATCACAAGAGCAGGCAGGTGTTCTTAATGTCTTACACTCTGAGTTTGACCTGACTGTTCAGCTTTTTTGGTGGCAAAAGACATTAAATTGAGTAAGATGGACTTGAAATACCAAAAAAATCCGTGAAGCCATTGCACAACAAAAGTTCTCCAGTGCTGCAATTATTTCACACAATGTTCACACCTGGGGACTACACTGGAATTCCATGTGGTTAAAGCAAAGGGAGTCTCCAGCAGGATGTGAAATTTTGTGGAAAAGCTGTGGAGGTTCTTTTTCCATTACAGTGACGTGAGGGGAATGGATTATCAGGACCTCTAATTACCTCTCCTTCAGCTTCAGAAAGACCTGTAACTCTGCCTTGTGGCAAAAAGCTTTCTGCTTTCCCTCCTCAATGGGTCATTGTGCCGCTCCCCTGACTGCCTGTCATTCCAGGGAGGTGCTGCCAGCAGGCTCCATTGGATCGGTGACACTGCCAGGGTGTCAGGGCTCTGTCCCCTGGGAAAGGTGATGTTTGGGAGAAAACAGGGCCCAGGCTCTGTCTGTCACTGCAAGATGAGCTAATCTCTCCCCGTGGCACTCCCTGCTCTCCTCCTGCCACCCGAATCCGGGGACAGGAGCTCAGGGATTGCTGTGGCATCTGTCCTCCCCTCGTCTGTGCTGATTCCCTCTGCTCCTCGCAACACTCTGGGCCGTTTCTGAAGCCCCCTCTGCTCCTCTCTGTGCTCCCACACACTAATGAGATTCGGCCCCAGGACAAGCTGGGGCAAGGGAATGTTCCTTGTTAAACCCGCAGCTGCTGGGAGGGAGCTGAAATCAGAGCTTCTCTTCACGTCCTCCTGCTCTGCTTTCCAGAGATCTGAAGCAATAGTTACGTGGAGATTTTTAGAATCAAAACAGACTCCCAAACTTGGCTTGTCCTGGGTGATTATTGATGGTTTTTTCACATTTCTTCGGAGCAAAGTTCCTGCCTTCTGATTTCAAAGCTGTTACTCAGCCAGTGGTGTAGGGTGTAAATTAATTAATTGTGATACAGGACAACAGGCTTGGGTGTTCTCAGCTTTATTTTACTTGACTTCACATGAAATCAAGTACAGAATAAATGGTGCAGCCAAAATCGAGCCCTGTTTTCAGTCCACAATGAGGTGGCTGGGAGAAGTTCCTTTGACTTCTTATGATTTTTTTTTTTCCTTTAGAATTAGGAAATAAAACAATAAACTGATTTTTCAATGTTCACCCCTAACAAATTTATTTTTGGAATGGGGTGGGTGGTCAACAATGAGCAGCTGTTTATAAAACCTCCTGATAAAGGCAAAAAGGGGTTTCAGAGAGATCTCCTCCTGTGCACCATCAGCACAAGTGCTGCTGTTGGGTTTATTATCTATCAAAAACTGGGATTGTTAATTTCTGGGGTTTTGGGCTGTCTTTTTTTTTTTAATTTTTTATTTTTTTGTGCATCCATTGCTGCTGCACCTCTCGGAGTGACTTTTCCCTAAGCAGGAGCAAGGCCGTGGTTCAAGGTGCTGTGGATGGCAGATGTGACATTTTTCTAATGACAGATTGTGTCATTACTGGCACTGCTCAGATATTTTTCCACCTAAGCTTTTTTCCTCACATGATTCAAAAGCCCTGATAAAATTCTCTAGGAAGAACCACGTGTTCTTAAATAGAACTCCAAATTTAAAATTTTCATTGGAAGTTTTCAGCTTTCTAATTGAAATCTCAGCTTTTCTCAGGAAAACAGAAACCTTATTTCAGGAGAAGACTGCTAACATTTGGCACTGTGAGCTTGGAGTAATTGTTGCATTTCTCAAAATTGTTCCTGCTAAATAGTCAAAGCACAATTGCTCATTCTTATTTCTTGCCTTATTAATGAGGAATAAATGATTACTTATTTTGTGTGCCCACAAATTATACATCCAAACCTCTCAAAGTATCCCAAAATTTCAGGATAATTTAATGATTTGCTGCTAAGATTCCTCTCAAAGGAAAGCCCATGATGAAATCACTTTCCAGCTCCACACGCTGCCAATCTGCTAAATTTGCCCTTGCTGGTACTGAACAACTTTTTGGTGGCAGAGATTTCCCAAACTAGGTCAGGAAAACAAAGCAGGGATGTGTGTGGGGAGGGAGGGACTCACACAGAGGAGCAGTATGGATTTAGCCCTGGTACAGATAGTAGGTCAGTTAATTGCAGATGGCTTCACAGACCCAATGTAAAGTGCAAAATGAAGAATTTTGTTGCCACTGATGGTTAAAAATAAAATCCGAAAATATAGCTCTGTCCTGGACATTAAAACCAGTTTATTGAGGGGAATAGTCTCACACTGAATTTCCCAATGCTGAGTCTCTCTCAAGGATTTCCTTGATGAAAATAAGATGTTCCATGAATAAACTTTTTGGTAGAACAAAATTAGGCATGAGAACTGTGGGGTTTCTGATGTGATGGTGCCGTGCTAGAGCAGACACATCACAGAATGTTTCCTGCTGGGAGAATTTCAGAAATCTGGTTTAGCTCCCAGTAGGGGAAAAATGGCCCAGGAGGAAATGGAGTCCATGTGGGTTTCCTGCTGAGATTTATTTTTACAAAATGGGAGAATTGGCTCTAGCAATGCTCTTTCAATACTTCACAGCAAACTTGGAATTAAAAAGCGTTTGCAGGCCAGAGCTTGCAGAACACTTTTTTTTTATAAAGTATAGGACAAAAAGTAGAAAGGATTTATCCCCTGGTAGAGCTGCCCTTGTGTCCATCGTAGCTCTCAGAGGTGAGACACATGGCATGGGATATGCCCAAGGACCTCTGCATTTGTTTGTGTCCCTCCAGAGAATCCCAGGATGAGCTGGGCTGGAAAAGACCTTTGAGATCATCAGGTCCAGCCTCTGACCCAACACCCCTGAGAGCCACATCCAGGATTTTCCACAGGCTTTCCCCACAGGCTGCTGGGAAGCTGAAACTTGGAGAGTGGAGGGAGCTTGGACCTCTTGGTGGACGTGCAAATCACGGTGGAAAGAGTCAGAACCTCCCGATGTCCTGCCTCTGACTGTGGGCAAAGGTGCAGCTGATCCCAGCCTGTGGATTCCAAACCTTTCACAACATTCCCAGTGCAGAGCTGCAGGGTTGTCCCATTCTCACCTCGTGTTTAACACTGCTGGACCCTCTGTGATCCGCTTGTTGGTAAGTCTTGGGATTTATGCCCAAAATGGGCTTAAGGTCAGGTTTTAGAGCAGTCTGACACACCCTGATCTCCACTGGTGAGATGGAAGCTAAGAAAAATTCTTTTTCTTTTTCTGCGGCCAGATTGGAGATGTCATTTCAGAGCAAAGGAAACAGCTTTTGCTGTTCCCAGAGTACAAATGTTGCCTTTCCAACTGCCACATGTTCGAGCTGACATCAGGCCCTGTAAATAAAATACTGAGCTGTCCGGTGAAGTGGGAGGTTCCTGCTGCTCCAGTTCTGCAATGCTTCAGGAAATCAGGAGGTCAGGGCCGTGCTTGAGTCCAGCAGATCCTCGAGGGTGCCCTGGGTTGTTCCAGGACAGCAAACTGCATCATTGCAGGGTATAACCCGTCATTTTCAGCTCTAAGGTCTGGCCCAGCTCCCTGGAGGAAGCTGAAAGAATGAGAGAACATGAGGAGGGAGCTGCGAGAAGGGTATGGAGAAAGAAATGGGGTCGGAAGTAGAAGAAAAAAAACAAGACACTTTAATCAGGAACAGGATGGATTAAATATAAAATTTGTCCGAGCAAGTATTTTCGCCTTTATTCTTTGCCTGAGTTTAGAGACCTACTTGAATCAAATTATATTTTCAGTATTTTCCATTTCTATCTGGAATGAAACCATCCTTTAAAAAATTTATTTTACTGCACGTACTTGCAGTGGTTTGATCCAAAGTAAAGCAAAACAAAGTCATAAGGGTGGTGTTCCTCCTTTTTTAAGAAGCTGGGATCGTCAGTCAGGTGTAAAATTCTGGCTCAGTTTCCTCTTCCCTGAAAATATTCAAACTTGGACCTCTCACATCCCAAGAAGGAGCTCTAATGATGAAGCTGTGACAATTAAGCAGAAGGACAGAGTTTCTTTCTGCTGGAACAGGGAGGATTCCCAAGGGGGAGAGCTGCTGAGCAGGTGAATGTAGAGGATTTCAGGAGGGATGTGTGACCACTTCAAACAGGAGCCTGGCCCCAAATGTTTGTGTGTTTGCTTTCCCTTGAGCTGCCCGTGGACAAATATAAAAGGGAAATACAAACTTCAGGAAGTCCAGGAGGGAATTTGTGTTTCTCCCTCAGCTGGCACAGCTTGGTGAAGTTCACTAAAGCCTGGGTTCCTTAGATGAAGTTTTCAGTGTTCCCTAGGAACACAGTTTGCTGGTTTTTCTCTCAGAAAGGAAAAAATAATTAAAGGCAGGTGGTGTCCAAACGGGACAAAGTCAAAGAAGGAATTTCTGTGAGAATTTGGGATTTGGCACGACAGGATTTGACTCCAGCCTTAGCAGGTGTGTCCTTACTCAGAGCGTGACATTCTGCTGATGGCACCTGATGGAGCAACCTGACTCATGAGAAGCCACAGGACCAGAGCAGCTCCTCCAGGAACTTTGGTGTATCCTTAGGTCCAACAGCTCCCCGGTTCGATGGTGATTTATTACTGATGGGTGTGAAAAACCCTGCTTGTATTTCCAAATTTTCTTCTTTGGGTTGTTGTGAATGCTTTTCTTTAAGATGGTGGTTTGGGAGAGCACAGGTGCCTTAAAGGGAGCAAGAAACTGAGTTCATCTGTCTCAAAGAATTTACCAAGGATGAAAATAATGGGATGTGAACAGCTGAAAAGCCTAAACACAGCAAGGTGTGGATGTGGTTTCCTGAACAAATTCCCAGCAGTCTGCAGCAGGATTATCCATTTTATCAATCCCTCCTTAAAGGTGAGCACCCCTAATAGAGACCTCGGGCTTCTGTTACCCTCCAATTCCACTGAAATAACATCCGGATAAAATAAAAAAGGCAAGGAATTGAGCCAGTGTAGAAGTACAGCTGTATTTAGGGAAATTTGGCTCTCAGGTTCTGGGAAAGTTGAGGCATTTTCTCTGGAGAGCTTGGCAGAGTGGTTACCTGCACTCAGCCTCTCCGGGGACAGAGGTGACAGCGGGGCAGAAAATAAATGACACTTTATCTTCCTGCCTGGCACAGGCTGAGCCTGTCAGCCCCAGAAGATGGAGGGGCTCTGGGGCAGGGGTTATCCAGGCCCATTCACAGCTGCAGCTGGAATGTAAATAGTCTGAGCCCCTAAAAGAAAATGTTATCTTGCCTTGAGTTTAAATCTCCCAATTCAGCGATCCCTCAAACCTCTGCTGTGTTTCTGCACTGCAGCCCACGGGGAAATCTGTTTTGCTGTGATTCCCTTCTGTCTCCCAGCCCTCCGAAATGTTTCTCCGGTCTTTCCCTGCCCTTTGCATCCCTTCCAGCCCCGGGAAGAACGGGAGACCATTAAAGACACGACTACAAAGAGCTCAGTGTGCGGAGCCCTCCGGCAATGCGCGATTCCAGAGCCCCGCGCTGCTGTCCCGGCAGGAATCGCTGCATCTGCTCTGCAGAGCCAAGGTCAGCGTCTGCCTGAGGATCCCTCCTTCCCCGGAGCCTTTCTTCCCTTTCTGCCGCTGTTACCCAACACCTTTTCCTCCACCTCCCCTGCCACACACCATAAAATTATTCTGTGTGTAGTCCCCATTCATCCACCTTCCTCTAGAGAATACAGATTTCCCCGTGGAGGCTCTGGAAAAGTGCAGCAGAGTTTTGCTCTCTTTAAACTCCCTTTCTTCCCTTTCTAAATTCCCTCCTCTCCTCTTAGAGCCCATTGAAAAGATATGTATATATACACACACACACACACACATATATATATATATATGTATTCCAGCTGTTTAAATTAAGTCTATGACATAGTTTAGTTCTTACTTAATCCAGAATTTATTAAATCATTCACTGGACCCTTTGTTTTTTGCAAACTGTTTCTGCATTGAAAACAGACAAAGAAAATAAAAGGGGCAGAGGAAGGGTTCTGAAGGGCTTCCAAGAGAAAAAAATCTCTTTCTCATAGCTGTAGGTCTCAGCTTGGATGTGCAGTGGTCCTTGCAGAGGTTTTGCAGTATTCCAAGTTCAGTGAAAGACTCAGAATTTGTGTCTGGAAATGCCACAGGAAGATTTGTGATGGGTAGGGAAGGAGGCAAGAGAGGGGTGGGCAGCAGTTAAAAGAAGACAGATTAGACTTTTCCTTCCCTTCTCCAAGTAATGCTGGTCTTGGCTTTCAAACTCTTATTTCATCTGCACAGCTTGTGATTTATCTCTTCACTTTGAATCCTTTGATTTAATTTGTTTTAGCTGTTTATTTTTTTCAAAAGCCATTGTGTAGGGTCAGATAAATCCAGTGAAAACTGAAAAATGCATAATTTGATTGTTCTTCAAACAATAGACAGGAATTGTGTTTGTTTTGGGAGCAAGAAGGAAAGGTCTTCAATGGGCACACTTGGCTGCAAATTCATAAAGAAAAACACTTGTGCACATAGAAATGAGATGGTTTTTTATCTCCACTCAAGGTTTTGGGGTTTGAATTGGAATATTCTGTACCCAAGCCCTGATTGCTGCATGTGCTGTAGCCCATCATGATGGAATGGCTGAAGGAAGGAGAGGGTTTGAGGGTGTCTGGCTTTTCCTCATCCCTCCTGATTAAACTCCAGGTGTCAAATAGCAGCTGTGACCTTTCACTTGCTCTTTATAAAGTTCAAGTTCAATTCTTCTGTTGTTTGCTCTTCCCCAGCTGCAATAAGGCTCAGTTTGGTGTCTTGAAACAATTCAGCCTTTTAGCTTTGTAGAGCAAGAGGAGTGTGGTTGTAGGGACAAAACTGAAAAAGTTGGGTCGTTGGGGCAGTAAAAGGCCTGGGTTAGTCTCTGCTACATAAAACCAGCTCAATAACAGTCTCACAAAGGTATTTTATTTGCAATGTCTGGATATTTAGAGCTTCCCTTGGGAATTTATGTCCTGAGAGAGGACCAGCCCGGTATAGTCGGATGGAAATTACAGAAAACTGCAATGGAGAGGGGAAGAAAGTGTGTTCTGCATGTTTCAGACTTCCCATCCTGCTGTGTCCTCATTTAGAAAGGACCCACAAAGCTGTGTGTCCATTTTAGCCAGCACACAGGGGAATCCCCTTTCTTTACAGTGGCAGCCAAATATTTTGGTGACAGTTTGACCACACATCAAGAAACAACTTTTTTAATCCAACCATTTTCCAATGTGATTGTATTGTGTTTATGTGTTGTATTTCCAGGCTGGAAACAAAATCCGAGAGTGGCTGGGGTTTAATCAGTTATAAAGGGCATGACTGAAACCAAGAACGTGGGGCCAGCAAAGAGACACCCAGGTGGGAGCTGCTGACTTTCCCCAAATCAGGGAGTTCTGCCTCATGAAAGAGCGAGCAGGGGTGATGCCTTAAATTTTAGCTTTTATATTTTTTTGGACTCTGTGCTGCTTTAATNGCCCAGGCTGGATCCTTTCAATAAATCCCTTTTTATTCTTTTCCTCTGCCTGCTCTCTGGTTCCAGGTCAGCCTTTCCAGGTAACAGGGGCAGCACCTTACTAAAGAATTTTGGGACCATTCAAGGTGTACAACAGCTTTGAACAGCTCTTTACAATCCTGGTGAATAAAGCTGTGTAGAAAGGGGTCACTCCTGATGCGCTGCCTCGTCCCTGACTCCTCCTCACACCCAAATGCAGGAGTGCTCAGCTCCCCTCTGCTGCTGCGTCTTCCTCAGCTGCACCTGTGGCAGATCCACACAGATTCTGTCCTGCATCCCAGAATCCCAGAGTGGTTTGGGCTGGGAAGGACCTTAAAGTTCACACAGTGTGGCAGGGACGCCTTGGGCACTGCCAGGGATCCAGGGGCAGCCACAGCTGCTCTGGGCACCCTGTGCCAGGGCCTGTCCACCCTCACAGGGAACAATTCCTGCCCAAAATCCCACCTGTCCCTGACCTCTGGCACATTGAAGCCATTCCATATAAGCAAATCTCTCCTCTGTGTGTGACTCCTGTCATTTGAGGGACCCCCTGCAAACCTCAGCTGCAGGTGCTTGGTGAGGACACAGAAGTGTCTGATGAAGTTTGTGATCCTGCAAAGGTTAATGTGGCAATTTTTTTAGAAGCTGCCAAAAGGGACAGGTTTTCACCATCCCTGCTACTGCCTCTGGGAATAAATTTCACCCTGCTGCCTCTTCCAGCCCGGCTTTGAGCCTTGTCTAAACACAGATTTGTGCCCTTTCGTTAAATCTTTAAACAACTTCTGCTGAACTCCCTCGAGGCGTTGTCTGATGTGCAGTAATTTACTGATGCTGAGCATGACCATGGATGGTTACACTGCAGCTCTGTGGGAGATTTTTCTTCTGTGCATTCTTTGGTTTATTTCACAGGGCATGTCTTGGGGAAGATTTTAATTTCCACTGAATAGGAGGCATTCTCTCAATGCCTTTCACTGTGCTAAAAATCCTCGAGCTTTAATATCATGTTTAGCTCCTGCTTTTAACACAAAACAATATTTTGATTTGGGAGGACTTGTTGACCTCTGAGGGGGAAATGTGCAGCTGCTGAACTCAGCCACATTTGCTGAATATGCTCAAGTGATATGTGGGATTATAGAGCCCTTAAAGAGAAAAATGGCAGGGGTCTCTGGAAGGGCTATTTCCTTTCTCCCCCCTGGTGAAACAGAGAAATAGATCTGTCTGAAGAGAAGCAGAGTCTGTCTCTATGGCTTTATGGCTGGTTTTAAGCGCCTGCTTAAACCACCTGAGTGTGAATTGGCCTCTGTCTTGGAGCTGAGCAGCCCTGCTGAGGTGGCAACAAGCCTGGGGCTTGGAGGGGCATGGAAAAGGCTCTGCAGGGGTATTAGCCTGGAGTAGACTTAGGTCTAGCCAGCCTTAAACTTAGAATTATAGCATTATAAAATTGTTTGGGTTGGAAGGTACCCTAAAGATCATCTCATTCATTCCTTGCCATGGGCAGGAACATTTTCCACGAAGCAGGGGCTCCGAGCCCCACCCAACACCGAGGTGCAGAATGCGCAGGAGCCGGTGGCTGCTTGCAGGGAGTAATGACCCTGCAGAGAACGCAGGTGGAGAGGGTGAGGGCTGGTCCCGTGTGGGATAAAATCCCAGAGGCTCCACGGGTGTCTCTGCTGAGCCCCAGCACTGAGAGATGCCCGAGACACAGCCCAAGAGCTTCAAGTAATCTTCGATTGCAGCCTGCTGGGACTGCAAGAGGAACGAAAGTGGATCCCGGGTTTCAGCAATCCATTAGTGAGGAAGTGTCACATAATTCAGGCTTAGGGTTTCAGCTCGAGTTTTAACTGCCTGCGCTGTCAGCTCTGGGGTTGATCTCTGCAGGAGTGATTTACATGGTGTTTTTTCAGCAGCTGCTTGTGAGGAGCTGATTCCCCTGCAAAGGTGAAAATACGAGCCTGGCAATCCCAAATATCAGACTGCTGTAGACAACTCGGGTACTTGTTTGCCCTCTGGTCACCCACTGTAAGTAAATGTTCCTGGCTCCCACACTGCAAGCTCAGGCAGGAGTGCCAGTGGCTAACAGCTGCCTAATGTTTGGCTGATAAGTTCATTTAAACAGAATCCCAAATGGCAAAGCTTGTAAATGACGGGTTCACATTTTTGATTCACGTGTAAAGAGTGGGGGCGGAAGAGGAGCTGTTGTTTTTTGTTCTGTTCTTCTCGTCTGCTTTTAACCTCAAAACCACTTGGCATGGAAAAACAATTCCCCGAAGGCTCTGAAAATAGCAAATCTGAATAAGCAGAATATTTTGCAAGTGAGATGATAGCACACGCACGATCTCAGCAACAGCGCTCAGAGAGGAGGAACATCAGCAGTCACCTCCGAGGAATGGAGGCATTAATCTGGGAGCAGAAAACAAAGAGGAAACTCGAGCAGACACCTAAACGTGACTCATTACCGCCATTTGTCTCAATTAACACGCTGAGACAATGGTCTGATTATCTCGGTAGCACTGGGTCATGTTATACCACCAGCGAGTGTCAGGGAGGAATTAGCCCCCATCGCCGAGCAGGATATAATGCCCTCCTTACACCGCAGCTGAGTCATCGGCCAAGAGACACAAAATAAATCCTGGCCGGGAGAAGTTGTTCATTGATTAGAGCAGAGGAACAAGGGCCCGGGGCTCCCGGTCCAACCTCCGCCTTGGGAATGACTCACTGGAGCCCCGGGCAAAACGTCTGACAACCAGCACGGGAGCTCTGTGTGCCTCTGCTTCCCGAAAGGGGACAAATCCTCCCTGCCCCCGGCCAGGGCTGCCTTTGGCTCCCCGGACAGTGTCCCAGTCATCACTGGGAATGTGGCTCCGGTTCCTGCAAGGATTCAGAATTTCTGCCTTCCAAACCCTACAGAGGAGTTGGGTGTCCAGCCCAAAGGGCAAAGAAAGGAGATGGAATGAGGCACAAAGGACATGAACATGAGAGAGGGGAGGGAGGGAATGGGAGCCTGACCACTTGGGGTTTTCTCTTTGTTTCATAGATTGGTACGAGGGATGCTAAATGTGTCCTGGATGAGAACAAATGTTTCTCTTAATGAGCCATTGATGCTGCACTGCAATAATTAATGTTGTTGACTTGTGATCTTTATAAGAAACTTTTTCATTTCTAGTTCCTGTTCTGTCTCCTAGAAACTGTAAAGGCAGGGATTTATGAGCTTTACTGGTTTTGTGTTTAGCAGAAATCGATTTTATTTTTTCTTGATGGAGGCGATTCTCAAGCTGGGAAATGAGGTGCTGCTCCTCTGGCTCACTTGCATAGATAGGAAAAAATGGGTGAATGTATTTCAGCTGAGGCCACCAGCACTTTGGGGAGGGATTTTATTGATGGAACAGATTTGCAGGGATAGCAAAGTGGCAAAAAGACTTTGTTTTAGAACTTAATGAAGGCAGGCAGTTATTTGCAATGTTGCTTCTCAGTGGAGACCTTTAAAGAATGTGGTTTATTCTCATTCTGTCCTGGGGCTGCTTTGGACTTCAGGAGCTAACAAAATCCTGCAGTCTGACTTCTGTGACATGATTAAGTGTTTTGAATTTTGAGTTGGTTACTGGTGCTGGCACTGAAGTGATTCATCACAAAGGTTTAGGTTGCTGGCTGGATGTGTGGTGCAGCTCCAGGGCTTGAGGGGATTTGGGATGTTGTAGGGAGGAGCAGCTCTCCTGCAGCCCAGTTCTACCAAAGCATGGTGAACATGAATGGAAATACTAAAAAGTGAACACAGAATCCCACTTTACACTCCACTGCTCGTTCCCACTCAGCCTCTCATCTGCAAATTACATAAGAACAGACTTAAGAGTAAAGATTTACTGTTGGCCTTTCTGCCAATTCTGTGCCTCACCTTGAACAATTTTAATTCTATCTTCCGGTGAGCAATGACAACTCTGCCCCTCAGCCCTCAAAACTGCTCAAAGACATAAGATAGTTTGGAACTGGAAGAGGACAGGTTTAGATTGGATGTCAAGGAAAAATTCTTTACTCAGAAGGAGTCACAGGGTGCCCAGAGCAGCTGTGGCTGCCCCTGGATCCCTGGCAGTGCCCAAGGCCAGGCTGGATGGGGCTGGGACAGTGGGAGGTGACCCTGCCATGGCAGGGGTGGGATGGGATGAGCTTTGAGGTTCCTTCCAACCTTTACCGTTCTTTGATTCTAAGAATAGATGACAAAATACATAATTATACATGGGAATGAATTAATGAATGAATATTTATTGACACATTTGGGATCCACCCAGCTCAGTCTGGTTCTCAGACTCTTCCCCCACCTGGTTTTTGTGTAGGAAAGCCCTGAGCTGGTCACAGGCTGTGCTGCTGCCATGGACAGGGAGCTGCATTGTGCACTCAGTACTTTCTTCAGCACTCCCCTGCCAAAAGGTGCTGTGGATGAGGAGGGAAAGCAGAGCAGGCAGTGCTGGCAAGGACAGGCTGCACAGGGAGTGCACGTGGAGCTGCTCTGTGCCGGCCCCAGCTGTGCTCACAGCCCCTCTGGGCTCCCTCGGGTTAATCCTTGGATTCCCTGCTGCTCTTCCTACTGTGAAGGGGGGAATTTCATCCCTCGCTGCCCAAACCTAAGCTTTCAGAATGAAATGGAGATGTTAGCAGGTAATCCAAAGGAAGGGGGCACAAAATGCTCTGATTTCCTCGGCATTTCCCACGAATGAAGGAGCCCTTTATTCCAGCCTATTTTTAAAGGAAATACGGAAGTTCCGGAGTGTTTCCATTTTCCAGGGGGATGTCTCTGTGTGGTCAGTGCATGAATAGGGTACCTTGCCTGTACAAACAGGTAATGACCATCCCAGCTTAGGCATAATTTTGAGTTTAGCTTTTGATAGTAATGTGACCAAAAAGTATGAGGTAGGTACTGTATGGATGAAAGGTAATGATTTCCTGTGAGACAGTAATGCCTTTAACAGAAAAAAACATCTCAGGAGGGAGCAGGATCACTGCAGATACTTGATAGCTTTTGCAGGGATTTGTGTTTTAATGCAAACACCACAGAGTCTTCCTTGGAAAAATAAGTTAATTGTTGAAATTGCATGTTGTGTAGAAAATAATTATGGGTGTGAGGATGCTGAGCACTTGCAGAAACTCCTGGGTAATTTTCTCTTAAGGGGAGGGAAATGTTTAACTTCCAGATGTGACAAAAGGTGGGAAAGCCTAAACACATCTGCAGGGAATGTAATTGTAGCAAAAAGCCAGGGCATGGCATGGCAAAACTGAAGGGCAGCCCCCGGGTTAGAGCTGCACAATCATTTAGGTTGGAAAAGAACTCTGAGGTCATTGAGTGCAACATCAACCCATCCCTGCCAAATCCAAGGGAATCACAGAGTCATGGGATGATTTGGGTCAAAAGGGACCTTAAAGCCCATCCCCTCCCACTATCCCAGGCCATCCCAGCCCCATCCAGCCTGGCCTTGGCCACTGCCAGGGATCCAGGGGTGTGGGTGCTGAGAGCCTCTCAGAGAGAGAAATCAGCAATGTCCTCAGGCGTGAGGAGCTTGTGAGGGAGTGCAAAGAAAGAGTTATAAACAATAATCTGCACCTGCTGTTTGTACACATCATATGATGTTTGTCTTGGGATGTTTTTCAAGAGATTGTTGTTCTTATTTCACCAGTGGGCTGAGGGGTGTCTTTGCTTGCTAACCTGTTAATCAATACAAATCTTCCTAACAAACTTGTCTATAAAAAGGATGAGTCTATTCTTAATAATCGCTTCTTTTGCCTTCTGATGTATGGAGTCTTATTGCTGTGGAGTGGCAGTGACACAGTGACACAGGGGCAGCTCCAGCCGCTCTGGGCACCCTGTGCCAGGGCCTGCCCACCCTCGTGATGTGGGGGATGACAGCGGTACCGCAGTTTGATGCCACTGCTCTGGAAAGCAGGGGATGGTGAAACTCGGCTCTCCCTGACTTGGTTTTTCAGATCCCCCAGATTGTTCTGAGCAAAGCACAGTAGGCAGGACCAGGGAGATGAGGAGCTGCTGCCTCTGGCCTTTTCACCAAACACAGCTGTGCAGCAACCCGAAAACCAGACAACTGAAAGCCGTCACAATCTGTCCCGAGGAGGTAGAAGACGCTGAGTTTCCAAGGAAAAAACTATCTCATGCTTAGCACCACTTGATTTCTGGGTTTAGCAGGAAAGCTGTGGTTTCTTGCCTGCCCGCTCCAAGGAGGAGTGAGCATTTAGAGCTGTGTTCCTCAAAAGCTGTCCTGGCTTGCCTGGGCTGGTTCCTGCTCTCTAATTTTAAACAATCAGCTAAAGAGCAGACAGTGCTGAGACCATCCAAGTTCATGTCTTCTCTGCTCTGCCAGTTCATCCCCACCCAAATCCAAAGCTCCAGCTGATTCTCCTGAAATCAGTCCCCGCTTCCACCATTATCCATCTCAGAGCCTGCCCCAGGTTCCCGCAGTAACTCTAATGGGAAAAGAGCTGAGAAATAAAACAAAACCACTTTGAGGTGAACGTGTTCTGCTCTTTTCCCCCAGAAGTGTTCCAGAAGTAGCTGCTGTGGTTTTGGGGAAGGTTGGGGAAGCCCTGAGAGCAGCAAGGAGTCCGTGGTGCTCCCAGGGAGGCTCTGTGAGTGCAGTTGGCCAAACAAAATTGTGCTTTGGATTGTCACTTCAGGCTGTCTTTAACAGAAGTGGCACAAACCCAGCAGCGTTTGTGAGGAGCGAGATTTGGGGACAGATAATGCTCAACCATCTGCCAGGGTGCTTTTCAACTTAGTATGCTGAAAGAGTGGATTTTTGAGAGAAGTCCTCTGTTAAAGTCCACTTTAGGCTGGGCTTAGCAGTTCTTGCTGTGGTAACAACCAAATTCTAAAATGTGAACCTTCTCCAGTAATCCCTCTGCCTCAGGTGTTTGCTGACCGAGGTATTAATGGCCTGAGGGTGAGTATGGATCTGTTTCTATTTTCTGTGAGGTTTTTTTTGTGCAGCAGATGACAGTGCACTGAAGCATTAATTTATTTTACTGTGGTGCAAACAACTGCAGTCAGAACTTGTTTATTTATAAACCAAAATGTTTCGAGGGAAAACATTCCTGGGGAGACGCTCTAAATCCAGACAGTGACAAATAACCATGGTTTTCAGCTTCCTTTTCAATGGAAAATAAAAATGAAACAAATCTGATCAGGTGGTGTGTCAGAGCTTGTAGCTGGTTTTAGACATTGGGATCAATTTTGCTCTTGGGTACAAATGGTTGTTTCCTTCTGCTAATGAAGAAAAATGATCAGTGTAACACAGTAATTAAGAGCACTGAATTCCCAGGGAAAGATGCTGTACAAATGGCTTCTGATTGCTTTTTGATATCTTTTCTGTTTTGGTAATGAGCTGTTTCCCAGAGACTTTAATGTATTTATTATATGACAAATGAGACTTGGTTCTTTTAAGGACAGTAAAATAAAGTAAGCCTGAAATCATAATAAAACAGCCTGATAGTCTTCAGATGGGAAGCTTGCAGCAATTACTTTTCAGCCTCCTGAACCCAGATTTGTCCCAGTGCAGGGATTTGCTGGGCAGTGTGACCTGCACTGGTGGTGTGAGAGCTGCCCCTGCTGCAGGCACACTCAGAAATCCTTCAGGGGAAAGAGAGCTCCATTCCAGCAGCTGCTTTTTGAGCTTTAGAAAGGTGTTTTAAAACCAAACAAACCATCAACCCACACAACACCTCCAAACAAACAACCAATGAAAACCCAGACCCAAAGGGAAATTGTAAGAAAAACTTCTATTGATCTTCAGATGTGGAAACAGCCACAGTTGTTCTTTGGCCTCCTGCAATGGGATTTTCCAAGTGGTTTGTTTTGCCTGATGGTTTCTTCCTGTTGGCAGCAACATCTTCAAAAATTCCCCTTCAAACTCATCCCCTGCTGCTGGTGTTAGCAGGAGGTGTCAGTGCTCGGTTTCCCAGAGTCAAGCTGCAGACACTGCTGGGATTCTCTAATAAGCATAAAGCTCAGTTTGATGCAGGGAGTCATTTTACCAACAGAAGGATGAGGGGATGATTGGGAGCTTTTTAAAACCCTGGTAGATTTCCAAAGCTGTTCTTGGAAATGGAGGAATTTTGATTAAATATATCTGGAAGAGTTCTTTGTCCCTGACCAGAGCCAGTGGTGGGAGCCAAGGGAAGGGAAGAGTCCCAGGCTGGACTGGATGAAGTCTCATTCAAGTCATCCTTCTCTTGGAGAGGCGAACTGTGCCAACTCTGTCCCATTTAGGAGCGTGACCAGCTCAGGTTCAGCTACTTATCTAAAAGTGGTGCAGCTCTGATAAGGAAGATGCTGGGGCTTGCTGATTAAAATGCTCTCCTGACATGGGACAGTCTGAGCAGTGACTTGACCCCACGTTAGCAGAATTCTTTGGAGTGCAGTGGCCACTGACTTCTTAGTGATGTCCTGGGCTTATATTTCATTGTCTGAATGGGATGCAAATTGTTTTATTTAATTGTCTGAATGGAATGAAAATGAATTGATTTCATCCTGATATGGCATGAAAAAAAATCCCTTTGAAGTTTTACCTTTTCTCTAAGATGGATCATAAATTTTATTTTTTTTTTTATTTTTAGTCAGCCTTTATAATGAAGTGTTCTGATGAAGCTGCAAGTTCCAGAACATGCTAGAGAGCACAGGTGAGGGTATGGTGAATGTGGTGATTAATGCAGGTCAGCCCCCTGGTGAGTGGGGTTGTTCTTGCCCAGGTGCAGGACCCTGCATTTGCCCACATTGAAGTTCAGTTTTTCTCTGTCCCTCTGAACCTGCTGAGGTCCCTCTGAAGGGCTGCTCAGCACTGGGGTATCGATCACTCCTTCCAGATTTGTCATCACTGAGCTGCTGAGGAGGCACCAACCCCTCATAAATTAATTGATAAATTAATTAATTAAACAATACTGGGCCCAGTGTTGAACCCTGGGGGACTGCACCAGTGACAGGCCTGTAACCCCACCCTGTGCCACTGACTCCAACCCTCTGGGATCTGCTGTCCAAAAACACAGCTCTGACAGTCACTGCACTGGTGCAGTGGCATTCTCAGAGAATCACAGAATATCCCGAGCTGGAGGGACCCCCAGGATCACCCAGTCCAGCTCCTGTCCCTGCACAGACCCCCCAAATCCCACCCTGGGCATCCCTGGGAATGTTTCCCAACCCCTCCTGGAGCTCTGGCAGCCTCGGGGCCGTGCCCATTCCCTGGGGAGCCTGGGCAGTGCCAGCACCCTCTGGGGGAAGAACCTTTCCCTGCTCTCCAGCCTGAGCCTGCCCTGGCCCAGCTCCAGCCGTTCCCAGCTCCTGGCCCAGAGCAGAGAGAGGAGCTGCCCCTCGGGAGGAAGTTGAAGAGCACCGTGAGAGGTTCCCCTGATTCCGTCTCTGGAACACCAGGCCTCGTGTTTCACTTCCATATGTCAGGATTGCCTCACATTGCTGGTTTGAGCACAGATGGCAGACGTGAATTTCCCTCCTCCCAATGTCCCGCTTGCTCTCCCAGAGAAGGTTCTGCGTCCGTGGGATCCATGCCCTGTGCAGATGCAGCCCTGACTCGGTTTAGCCCTGATGCTCTCATGTGTTAAACATCCTGGTCTTGGCCTGGCTTTCGCACTGAGTCGGGCTCTGAGAAATTTGCAGTGACGTTCATTGCCCCTGCAAATCATTCCTGTCTGCCTCGCATGGAAAAATGGCCAAAGCTCTGCTCGGCAGAGAGGGGAGCAGAGCGTTTTGGAGAATTAATGCTGGACTAATTTGGTGTAAAGATTTGTAAGTTCTGAGGTATTTGGCAGAATATTTTCTGAGTGTTGCAACAGCCTAGTTGGTTTTAACACCATTTTTATGAAATAGGAAAATTTTTCAAGTCTCTTACAGAAAGGAAATATAGTTCTTCTGCTCAAAATTTTGCTTCTAGGCTACCCCAGT
The DNA here is from genome assembly GCA_013400315.1 of Bombycilla garrulus. Lineage (NCBI taxonomy): Eukaryota > Metazoa > Chordata > Aves > Passeriformes > Bombycillidae > Bombycilla > Bombycilla garrulus. The sequence goes on from VXBU01001034.1 coordinate 639,417, forward strand.
GAACAAGCAAGAAACAGGCTGTAAGGAGAAGGAAATTCAGAAGGATCAGGATTCCTCCAGAGGGTAAAAATAATCAGGTCTGATTCATGGTTTGGGGGAAAAGAGGATCTTTTTAAATGTGTGAATCCAGTTAAAATCATGATGGATTGTGCATCCCTTGCTGGAAAGTTGCAGACACCTAACAGTGGGAATGAGGGTGAGTGATTAAGGCAAGATTTTTTATTTTTTGTTTCAACAACCAAAAATATTCCATTTAGGAGAAAAAGATATGTTGCATAGGCACGCCAGAGCTCCCCTGCATTTTCACTCCTCTGTAAAATCAGAACGGGGAGAAGGATTAGCAGCCACACGGGACAATATGAGGAAGGTGAAACTGTTGTAAAAATATGGAGACAAAAATCTTATTTCAGAAAAGTTTTAGGATTGTTACCCTCATAGCAAAACACTGGACTGGTTACAGTCACTCTCGATGTCAGTGCTCTGTGAGCTCTTGAATGGGATCAGCAGTGAAGGAAGATGAGTTCTGCTTTCCTGAGCTCTAATGGGGCCACTCTTAATGGGCTCAACCAACAGCACACAAAGCTCAGGCTCCTGAAATGACAAAAAACTCATAGTAAGGGCAGCCTTTGAGTAATCCTCACCAAAGTGACTTTGACAACCAGCCTTTTAATGGAGAACCTTACTGGGAGTCATTTTTTCAGTTTCAATGTGAAGAGAAATCAGGCTGAATGTACAGACTGCTGTACCCCTTGGGCTCAGGGTTTAATTTAGGAGTGATAAAGATCGCTTTGTCTCTCTGTTTCCTGAAATCCATGTTTCCCTGCATGTCTTTGCTCCATCCCCTCCAGCAGTTTGTTCTGCCTAATTACCCCGAGTGTCAGAGCACGAGCAGGTGGTGAGTGCTGCACAGAGCTGTGCTATCCATTCCCCGAACCAGGAGCTGCTTCTGGTGTCATTAAGATTTCCACAAGGCTTGTTTTGCAATGTGCTCATTCTTTCAGAGCTAACATTTTCTCCCCAAAATGCTGATTTTTCTTTCTGTCAGCCTTTCAGCTCAAGTGTAATAGCAGCTTACAGGAAACTTAACCCAGTTTTCACAGCCCTTCCAGAAGTTTTGCTGAGGCTTTTTGCACAATTCGCAGATTTTCATCTTTACACTATAAATGACTCAGTTTGGTGCACTCAGCTGCTGAAGGCAGGTGGATATTTGCACCTCATTATAAACCTTCAGGGTATATCTTAAAATCATGGCATGCCAGGCTGGTTTGGGCTGGAAAGGACCTTAAAATTCACCTCATCCCACCCCTGCCATGGCAGGGACACTCCCACTGTCCCAGGTCACTCCCAGCCCTGTCCATCCTGGCCTTGGGCACTGCCAGGGATCCAGGGGCAGCCACAGCTGCTCTGGGCACCCTGTGCCAGGGCCTCACCACTCTGTGAGTAAAGAATTTCTTCTTGACATCTGATCTAAACCCCTCATCTTTCAGGTTAAAACCATTATGCATTTTTGAGCAGTTTTGCACTCCTGCTGCAGCTCAGCCTTGCAGCTGTGCCTGTTTTCGGGCAGCAGGGTCAGAACTCCGGGAGAAAAGGCTGCCGCAGGTTTTGGAAAAGTCACTTTTGCTGCCTGAAGCATGAGGCTGCTTTGTCTGGGAAATAAGGATTGATGGCTGACCCCAGGGAATGTGCCTGATGTGGTTATCACTCTTTTTTTCTCTGGCTGTGCAAGCAAACCTAACCTGTGCAGTTTTTGGGGTCTGAGGAGCTGGTGTGGGTTAACCCAACAGGCAGTGAGCACCACACACACATTCAGTCCCTCTCCCTCGGTGGGATGGGGGAGAGAATTGAGGATAACAGTAAAACTGATGGGGTGACATAAGGACAGTTTAACTGGGCGTTACAGGAAGGGAAAATCAAACAATAAATTACACAAAGCAAGAGAGCAGGGGACAGGGCTTGGACAGGGCTTGGAGCAGCCTGGGACAGTGGGAGGTGTCCTGCAATGGCGGGGGTGGATGAGGTGAATTTTAACCTTCCAACCCAAACCAGCTGGCATTCCATGATTTTATGATATACCCTGAAGGTTTATAATGAGGTGTAAACATCCACTGCTCTCCTGAGGGATGCCCAGCCAGTCCCCAGAGAGCAGGATGGCATCCCCAGCTCTCAATGCTGGGTGTGGCAGAGGGCATTGAACATCCCTGGGCTCAGCAGGGCTCATCTGGGCTCAGCAGGGTTCAGCAGGGCTCAGCAGGGCTCAGCTGGCTTGTCAGGGTTCCCTCCCGACCCAGCTCTCGTGTGACAGCGTGGGAAGCTGAGAAGTGCTTGATTTGGTGTAAGCACTGCTGAGCAACAACTGAAACATCAGTGAGTTATCAACATCAGCCATCCCAAATCCAAACCAGACTGCTGTACCAGCTTCTAGGAAGTAAATTAACTCTGTCCAGGAGAAAGCAGGAGAGTTTTGTGGTCGGTGTGGAACTCGTATGAGTAACACAACTACTACGGAAAGAATCACCTCTTTGCTGTCCTAAATTCAAACCAAATCTTGGCTTTTTATTTTGCTGAAATACATATTGTTTGTGTTTTATTTGTATGTTCTTGGCACACTTGTGATATGCTGGGACCAAAAAAAATCCCAGCTCTCAGACAAAACAACTTTCTTCCAACTGAAAGAGGATCTCCTCTCCTTGGTAAGTGAGCCACTATTTAATTTTCTCCATTTGAAGTTTGACTGAAGTGTAAAAGGAGGTTACACAACAAACCATGTTCTTGATTTACAAATGAATCAACATCTTGTTAAGAAACAAACCTCATAAAAATCCAGCCAGTATATTGTTATCCACCAGCTTTTATTGTTGCTTTGCTGCTACTGAAGAAGTGCCCAGACTGGGAACTCCACAGAAGTCCACTGCCCCTTTTTAGATTTGAGGAGCAACATAAAAGTGGGACCTTCATGATAAGAGAACTTTTCTCCTCCTTTTTCTCCTGTTCAGTCTTGGATGGTGTCAAGGACACGCCTTTCACACTTAGATTCTCATCTGAAATAAGAATTAAAAATGTGGACAGAGTATTTCTTAGAATCCTAATATGGTTAAAAGGACAGATGATTCCTCTGCTCTCACAATACTCTCATGGGGTAATCTTGAGAAAGCTGATTTTGCCCACCCAGGAGAACTTGATTTTACAGTTCCAGGCAGGAGAGGAAGGCTTTCTGTGTGCCCCTCTGTCCCTCTGAACACAGAAATCTACTGCAGTTATTCTTTCTGTTCCCACTCAGCTGCCAGCTTGCCCTGAAGTACCTCAAACATCTGAGCTTTATTTCTAACTCCTAAAATCAACGGTGATTACATTTCTGCTCATTTCTGCTCCTCCATGACCTACTAATGAAGCTGGCAGTGCTTTCACAGGTAAATTCTGATACTTTCCATACCAGAGGTTTTGCCTTCTCTTGTGTCTGATTCAACAGCTGAACTTGGAGAATTCTTTGACCTGCTGAGAAAAAGTTCAGGTGAAAAGTATTCTGTGTTTTACCCAGTGGCTCTGTGTCAAATTCTTCTGCCTGGTTTAAAAACTTGGATAGAGTCTGGTCTAGCAGCTCATTGGGGGTGAGCTGCCCTCCCATTCCAAATGCTCCACTTGATATGAAATATATAAAAAAAATAATATGGGAACAGCTTCCTGTCCCTGCTCCAATAAATATTTAGCCAGTGACAAAAAGCAGAGCAAGTTCATGAGGAGAAGCTGAGAGGCTGCCAGCTGATAATTAGTGGCTGCTGTGGGAGCTTGGGCTCCAGGGTTCCCATCCTTGCTCCAAATCCAAACTCTGGGTCTTGGTCCTGAGTCTCCTTCACCCTGAATGGCTTTGGCTGTTGGCCTTGAGTGAAAGAGGAGAGCATAACTTATCTCCTTGGATTTGTGGGAGATGGGATTCACCTGCACTGATGGCCTCTGAGAAATAAACATCTCCTTTCAGTCCAGAAATCCAAAAAAAACTATTAAAATTAGTTTCAGTCCAGAATTAAACACTGGAATTTCAGTGTTCCACCTCTCTCTTGTCGTTTTTAATATCTCAGCGATCTGATTGATATAGTTGGTGGTGTCTTCCTGCAAAACCTTATGAGTGGCCTCCTTTGTTATGGTGATAATTAATGGAGTGTTTGCATTACTCAGTAATCCCAAATGGCTGGGCACAAAATCAAGAACCTGTCCTTATTTACTCAGTTCTTTGAGGATTTTTATTCTAAATGTGCAGGTTCTCACCTCAGCTGCAGCTCAAGACATGAATAGATTAGAGGTAAATGAGGTGTTGACATAAGTGGAATTGAAAAGCTACAATTGAGACAGAAGTGGAATTTAAAGGGATATTTTTCACCCTGTCCAGAAGTTTGTCTGCTTTTCTTGCTCTGAAATCAGGATCTAAATCTCACTGGGTTTGAAATTAAAGGAGCATCTCCCAATGTCCTAATGAGGACATTTTGCTTTGTGGCACCTCTGGAAGCCACGATGGAGTTTGGGGGCTTCCAGGTGAGAGAGAGTGGCAGGAAACCACACAGAGTGGCTGGGGAGAAATTGTTGAATACACATTTTTGGCTAAATACCCTTATTTAACCCCTTCACTTATGCAGTAAGGTCTTTATTTGGGAGCAGAGAGATGAAGGTTAAGCAAAGCTGAATCCTGTATTGTTAATTGTCCTTCTCAGCTAAAGTTTTCCACTCTTCCTAGAGTCATCTATCGATATTTCAGGTTGTTATTGGGTTTAGGGTTGGGTTTTCTTTGCTCTGTAATATTCTGTTAGCAATGGGGTATCACTGAGCTGGTGACAAATTTGAAATGTGCTCAGCAAGAGCGATATGATCAAGGCTGACATTAAAATCCCTTTTATTTCTACCCTGGTGAAAGAAGAGTGGGAAAGGTCTTCTTGTGTCTTCAAAAGTGCTTCACTGCAATGAAGTGAGCGATTCTGAGGTGGCCTTCAGGGAAAACCTCCCTCCTGTGCATCTGAGCAGCATTCCTGGCTCGGGGCTGCTCATTGGGCCAGGCAGGATGTCAGAGAGCCGGGGTGATTTCTGGAGGCACAGGAGATTGCACCACGCCGCTCTCACCGGATGCACAGTCACGCACAAACATCGTTCCACGGCTAAACCGAGCCTCGGCACGGGCCCAAACTCCCCAGGCACGGCCTGAGTGCAGCCCCAGCTGTGCTGGGGAGTGACTTCCCTGCCTTGCCAGCCCAGAGCCGAGCTCCAGCTGCAGCTCTGGGACAGAGCCGTCCCGTGCTGCACCAGGAGTGCCTGGGTGTTTTGGCGGAGGAGGAGGAAGCCAGCGGAGCGCAGGGAGCATCTCGGAGCAGGGCTTGGCTGAACCCTGCCAATGAGATTTGGCCTCTGGCCACGCAGCAGCTCGGGATGACCTTAAAAAGCAGTGGAAGTTGTGTTAGCATGTGCTGCTGGGGCGGCTCGGGGTGCTGACTCACGGCTGGGGGAAGGTGGAAGGTGGAAGTTGGGTTATTCATCAGCCAGGCAGGCCGGGCTGGCACGGGGCGTCCGTGCTCTCCTGCAGGAATCCACACGTCCCCGGGGCCGTTGCATCAGGGCCGGTGTTTCTGTGGAACAGGGAACCTTGGCAGAAGGCAAACTCAGCTGGAATCTCGATCAGGCTCGGGAGGCGCTGCTCAGTGTCTGAGCGAAGGGTGGAGGTGGTTGTACCCACAGGGAGGGAAAGAGAGAAAGGAAAACGATCCAGTTTTAACGCGGCTCAGCCAAAACTGGAGTTAATTATTCCAATGAACAACAGCACTTGGGTTTGCTCCTCAGTGAAACAGATGCCAGAAGCACCTCCAGGTACTTCTCCAGCAGCACCAGGCCTGGACCCTGCAGGGGTCATCAGAAGAGAGGGTGAGGACTGCATCAAAACTCATTAAATCATTAGAAAATCATTAATATTTGTGGGCTTATCTCTGCTCTCAGAGCTCAAGGACACTTGAATTAAATTCTCATGGCTGAGAGTGAAAAATGAATGAAAAATTTTAACGAGGAAGCTTCATGGGCATTTCATCTGTACAGAATGGTTGTGCATCGGGGGAAAGACCCAAAACTAAACAAAAACAGCTTGCATTTTAAATAAAGCTTCTAAAAGTGTGCTGGGTGTTTAGGGCATGGTTAAGGTTATGATTTAGGCATGGGGAGGGAGTGGGGGTCTCTGGGGACAGGCCAGGGCTGCCCCATGCCTGGCACAGCCTTTTCAGCCTCCTCAGAGCAGGGCACTGCTGGGCCTGGGAGTTACACCGGGGGTGCCTTGGTGAAAAACGGGAGTTAAAAAGAGCCAAAATGTCAGCCAGGCAATGAGGATGAGGAGAAAAGGGTGAGGAAGCAGCCCTGCAAACACCCAGGTCAGCAAAGGAGGAGGAGGAGCAGGGATTTTGCTGCAGCCTGGGGAGAGGAGCACAGCAGAGCAGGAACCTTGGGGACCCAAGGCTGCAGCAGGGAAGTATTTGGTGTTTCCTGACGGGAGCTGTGGCCCAAGGAGGACCCACACTGGAACAGGTGTAGAATGTAAGGAGGGAACGGTGCCAGGGAGGAGTCCTGCACTGACCATCACCCTCCATCCCCTGGCTGCCCACCCTCACAGGGCTCAGGAGGAGCAGAGGAGCCAGGAGTGAAGCCAAGCCCGTAAATGCAGGGGTGGGGTAGGCAAAGATCTTTTAATTCCTCTTTCTCAACCTATTTTAATCAGCAATACGTTATTTTTTTTTAATATCTGTTTTGTCAGTGGCTGCAGTTGCTAAGAGATCTCCCTGCTTTTATCTCAACCTACACATTTTCCATCTTGTGTTCTTCCCTTGGCTGCCCTGTTGAGGTGGAGGAGATTTTTTTTTCAGTCTCCTGCCATGTAACCAGAATCTCTTGAGGAAGAACTGATGCATCAGCATCTTCCTCAGAAGAGCCACCCCTGCCCAGGGCCCTGGCAGCTGCTGCACCTCCCTGAGAGCCTGGGAGGTCTGTGGGAAGCACAGCTGGAAGCCTTCTGAGCACCATTACGAACACTCATTCTGGAGGAGAATATATTGTTACCTTGGGCTAATAGTTTTAAACCACATCATCTGAATCAGACACCTGCCCAGGTAATCGCCATGGTGACATCAAAACAAATAGTAACCTTGAAATGATCAGCCTGAGGAGCTGGGCTGCACGTTTGGAGGGTGTTTTAAGATTATGCCTGTGTGGTTAAATATGAGCTTGCTCAGCACTGAAGTGACCAGAAGGCACAGAACTGCGCAGGGCTCTGTGCCTGAAGCAGCACATGCCAAATCTCTGCAGACCTCATTAGTTTGGACAAAAGGAGCAGGGATATCAGGATGATCAGAGAGATGGAGAACCTCTCCTGTGAGAAAAGGCTGAGATAATTGGGATTGTTCGGCCTGGAGAAGAGACCAGGGGTGACCTAATTGTGGCCTCCCCGTGCCTTGAGGGAGCCAGAACAAAAGATGGAGAGGGACTGTTTATAGGGGCTCGGAGTTACAGGACACAGGGAATGGCTTCAGACTGCCAGAGGGTAAAGTTTTATAGGATATTGGGCAGGAATTGTTCCCTTTGAGGGTGGGCAGGCCCTGGCACAGGGTGCCCAGAGCAGCTGTGGCTGCCCCTGGATCCCTGGCAGTGCCCAAGGCCAGGCTGGATGGGGCTGGGAGTGACCTGGGACAGTGGGAGGTGTCCCTGTCCTTGGAGGGGGTGGGGTGGGATGGGCTTTAAAGTTCCCTCCAACCCTTCCAAGATGTGATTCCATGAAAAGTCCACACCTGCAGCAGCTCTGTCTGACCTGAACACAGGCAGAACAAGCTCCTGTCATTCTGCCAACCCCCCCACACTGAACCAGGAGCTGTGGGTCATGGGCTGCCTGTAGATCCCCAGTCCCTGAGCCTCGATGGGATCCTCCCTGCCCAGTGCATGCTCATCCCTCCCTGCGCAGGGAACAGCTCCCTGACTGTGTGTATACATACTTTTCCCCCAAACTCATGCAGGCAGGCGACTGAGCTGCTTGGAAGGCTCTTTTGGCTTGAAGAGGAAAACAGTAAACAGGATTAAATGGGTATTAAAAGGAGTCTGGAGGAAGGAAAAGGGCACAGACACCCATATATCTCACTCTGGGGTATCTGCATCAACAAAGCCAGGAAAGCAGCTGCTGGGGTTGTTCTGGGGAGCTCTGGAGTGATGATGTTTCTGCAGGAAAATGTGCAGTTAGATCCTGCTGGGATAGGATCAGCAGCTGCCGGGAGCTCAGGCTCCACATGCAAACCAGCTGAGCTCTGTCTGTCCGCACCGAGGAGGGAATACCAGGCTCCTGGACTGCTTTCACTGCTGGAAGGATCTGGAAGAATTAACGAGTTCACAGTTCAGGAATGCTCCCAAGAAACCACAACAAGGGAATCTCAGCAACTGCAGACATGGAAAGTCTGTGGAGCACAGACCCGAGCTCCCTGGGGAGAAGCAAAGAAGAAAAGGGAGGTGAGAATGACCCAAAGAAGGAAAACCTCTGGGATTTCTGACACAGCTCCCTTCAGGGCTCTTAAAGCAGCTCAGGTTGCTTCATCTGGAGAATGTGGGACTTCCTGGTGGCATCAGGGCCAGACTGGGTCAGGTCTTGCTCCTCCAGCCCTGCTGCTGGTACCCATGAGCTGTGCTGCGTGTGGATGCAGCACTGGGACGGCTCTGGTGGTTTCTAGGTGGCTGGTGGCCTCCAAACACACGTGGCAAGGATGATTGTCAAAGATCTGTAACTTATGAAAGAAAAACAACGCTAAACCAAATCAAAAATAGAGAGAAAATAGGAAAACCCTGCCTTTAGAACTGTTGGATGGCAGTTTAACCTGGTTTTAATGGTGTCTCTCCTCCATCCATTTCCCAAAGCAGATGGAGGTTATTTTGCATGGGAGAAGATATGAGCTATAAATATAACTAGATGAATGTTTCTGATTATACAGATGCTAAAAACCCTGCTCTTAGCATTGATTATAATATTTAACTTCTTTTTATTCCAAAATGATGCCCCAAACTGGTACAGCTGGCACAGGTGCGGGTCTGTACAAAACAAAGCATTCTGTGGATGTGTTTAAATTAGAGAAGAAAAAAAAAAAACTCAGGGATTTTTATACATAAGAGGGATGGTGTAATTTTTCCAATATGTAACAGATAAAAGATAGACCCAACAACAAAAAGCAGCAGCATAAAAGGTTTGCAGATATGATTTTAATACCAGCCTCACATAGCTTTGATTATTTTTTTCCAGTCAGACGTTCCTAATGGAAAATTACACTGTAGCATCAACCAGCTCAGAGTAAATGAATGTGGGGAGTAATTCTGAAGTGACAAACACATGTTTGTAAAGCATGGTAACAACTGTAAAAGAATTGTAAAAATTCTGGAAATACATTTTCTAATGCTTTTTGGTCTAGTGCTGTAAGTTCCTCCGAAGGACAGAATCTTTCAGCTGGGTCATGGGGAAAAATTCTCACTTGGCACCAAATACTGCTTTGGGTTATAAAATAGTAAACTCTGAGTAAAACAGCAAACTCTCCTTTCATGGATAGTTGTATTTTCACCACAGGTTTCAACAAGGGCTGTCCCAGCTTGGATAATCTTTTCCCAGCTCTCTTTCCCCAGCATTCCCAGCTGCTCTGTGGCTTCCCAGAGCGGTTCTGGATCTGCAGATCTTCCTCGGGTCCGCTGACCCCGCTGGCTTCCTGTCTGCAAAGCTCCTGCTGCCCAGGTCCTGCTGTGTGCCTGAGCACTCTCACTGCCCTGGGTATCTCCAGCAGGGCCCTCAAAGCCCGATTCTTTTAGGGAAATGCATTCTGCACATTCCTGATTGTCTGACTCACAGCCCTGGTGCCAGCACTCCTCACTTCTATTTATTCGCCACGGGAAGCCTAAAGTACAAATACACTGGATGAGAGCCTGGCCCCAGTGGAGTCAAGGACAGAATTCCCATTGATGTCTGTGGGCAGAGAACTTCACTTCTGTGCTTTTGGTTGTTCTTTACCATTCCTGGCTTAGGGCTACAGGACATTTGAAAAGGCTCTGTTGCCCAGAGTGATGCTGAGTTCCAGTGGCACTTCCAAACACAGCCTATGTGCACAAGAAGCATCTGTTTGCATCCTGGAGGCTTTGTGGCTTCTGAACTGAGGCACAGTCGAAGGAAGGCACAGAAAAGGTTTTTTTCCACACACTCGGGTTCTCAGTCTGTTTGAAGTTGTCCCTCAGGCCAGGTCAGAGCAGGGGATAAAGGGACTCCTGGCTGGTCCAAGTGTTGTTCAGCTTTTGGAAACACAAACGGTTTTGTAACAAGGATGGGATGGAGCTTTTGCCCACCTGTCCCACTGGGCCCAAACCAAGATTTTGATGGTTCCCTCAGAGCTAAAATAGCTCCTTGGTGGTGTAACCTGTCCAGCACAGAATCACAGAATGGTTTGGTTTGGAAAGGACCTGAAAGATCCTCTAATTTCAGTCTCCCCCAACATGAACAGGGATCCATTTCAGCAGAATTAATGTGACTCTGATTTATGCTGCAGTACCTAATTTTACTTCTTCTCTATGGAAGTGAAAAGAATTATTTTGGATTTAACACTGGTTAGGGAGAGAGACTTTGTTTAGCGTTATTAACGCATGGTAAGGGCTAACTGTGTGCTCTATCAAGTACAAATTCTGATAAAGAACCTCTAAGAAAAAAAACCAAAAACAAAACCCACAAAAATAATCCTAAAAAACAACTAAGCCCAGAGCAAACCACACACTTAGGAGCATAAAATTTCCAGAAAAAAACCCCAAATACCTCCAAGTACTTTGCATCTGAGTTGAGGAAAGTCCGTTGGTTAAAAAAAATAAAACTGACAGCTCCCCAGCGCTCAATTAATCATTTGCTTTTAACAACAGCGACTCAGAGGCAGCCACAAAAGTGGAGCAGGAAAGCAGGAGAAATGAAATGGGCCTTTGTCTTGGGGCTGAACTTGGTGCCCTTGCCAGGACACAAACAGTTCATCTGGGGAGAGAAACCCACTGGCCCACTTGGCATCCTGCAGCTCCTGGCAGGCGCTGAACAGGGCAGTAGGTGGTCTGGCACAGCCCTCCTGGACGTGCTTTCTCACCGGGTCCTTTGCCTTGCAGGCAGCAAAAACAGCTCCACAGAAAGGGCTTTTCCACAGAATTTGTAAATTGGTTCATGGTACTTGCAACTCTCTCTGAAATATGGATTCTGTAAGGCTCTCCTGGTTGTTAGAGCTATGAGAGTTGTTTGATGCTATCCCCTGTCATTTCTTTGGAAACTTGTTTATTTTGTCTCCGCGATCTACACAACCATTTTAACAGAGAAATCATGAGCAAAACACAATTTGTGTGTTCAGAAATCATTAAAATTATCAGCTGAAATAATGTGGCTGAAACTTTCAGGTGAGGCAATGAAGAATCCCAGTGCTTCTCTCTGCCTTAGGTTCTGATTGTATTTCAGCTCCAAAAGTTGTGGCATTTTTCACTTTCTTACTTCAAATCTGCTGGGGAGTTGATTGTGCTGGTAGCTACAAGTGTCTTTTAACGCTTTATTTTGTGGTTATTATTATTATTACTGTTGTTGCTGCTGCTGCAGGAATATATTCATCACTATGTAAAGGATGCCTGGCTTGCACAAAACTCTTGGAAGAACATTCAGGTTTTAATTGGGGAATCAAATGGAAAAAAGGAAGGAAGAAAATTCAGGACATTTTAGCTCAATTTGACAAGTTTTTCTGTCAGTTTAGTGTTATCTCTTAGAGCTCCTCTGCTCAGGGGTTGTAGAGGGGATGCCAGGCTGTGACTCCTGAGGTTGAGACAGGGACACATTATTTATTTTTACAGCCTCAGCAGAGTTATTGCTTAGCACCTTACTCAGCAAAAAAAAAGAGACCCAAGGTGGAAGATTGGCTTCCACTGGTGTTTATTCTGGTGTGCTTTTGTTCATTTTCCTCCAACAGCTTAAATTGGTGCCTTCTCCATGAAATACAGAGGATTTATATGTGCTGGTGGCCTCAGAAATGGGCAACTCCTTATACAGGTGCAGTCCTATTTAGTTTGTTAGAATGCCCCAGTTTTTTATATTAAAAATTGGGATTTACTTCAGTTTAATACAAAGCACATAAGTTATGTCCACCCTTCCCGTGTCAAATCAGCAACTGTTTGGTTCTGTTCTTACAGGGATGGTTCCCAGTGCCAAAGGTGAGAAAAGCCCTTCCCAGCACATGAGCTACATGAACTCGCCTGTGACATAAAGAAACAGGATTTTAGATATCAAATGAATTTTGGTGGGAAAAGTTTCAATAACAACAAAGTTAAACAGGCTTTCAAAGCTGTCTGAGGTGCCCAAACTCAGTCAACATCCCACTTCAATACACCTAGACTTTAGTTTTCCTTTGTCTTGTACAATTAATAAATGCAAGTTGCCTTCCTCCATGAGGAATATTGGGAGTTTATTCTCTGGGGAGCTGTCAGTGCAGGGAAGGGATTCCTAAAATATATATGAACAACAGCTTTCCATTCAGTCTGTTCTGTCTTCCAAATCAAGAAGTTGAATGCACTGCACAGCAAGATGGAAAAAATTAATTAGATTTCTTTTTATTTTTAGTAGTAGCGAGTGCAGAGAGTCAGTTTTTTTCTCGCTGTCAAGCACAGTTGTGTCCATGCAATCTGAAGGCCCTGTCTTTAAACCATTGAAGGTTTCAGGGGTTCCACCAGCACATGTGGAGCCAAGTGAGCAGAGTGTTTTTGGGAGATGTTCCCGCTCCCTTTCCAGCTAAGTGTGCCCACTTTGTTGGTTTGGATTGGCCTCCTGAACCACCCAATGTTTGCATCCACTCCCCATCACTGCCTCCTTTTCCCTGTGAATTTCTGCCTGCCTGGTTTTTGAACGAGTCGATAACATACTTTATTCCCCAAGAATCTGTTCCTCAGGAGGGAAAAAAATAAAATCACTCTTTTCCAAACAATTGTCAAGAGCTCCTAAGCCTTCTGGAGCATCACACAAAAGCAGCTTAATCCCACTCTCTGCAAATGTCACTTTGCCTTGATCCCTCTGAACAGGAATTTGTTGAGTTGTTGCTCCAGCCGTGCCCTGTGTCACCGCCTCGTGCCACAAATCACACGCAGGGATCTGTCGGGGGTAACAAAAACACACCCAGGATGGAATGGCTTAAGTCCTGTCTGAGGGATGCAGGGCCATAATTCCAGGGCGCTCGTTGGTTCGTCTCTGTTTGCTTCTGCTGGAGCCTTTGAGACTGAATTAGGTCATGAATCTGTAGGGGGGGTGGAATTTGCTGTGTAGAGCAGAAAAAAATTCGAGTTGAGTGTAGCTGGGGTTTGATGCCTTCATAAGGATTTACTGAAAGTGGTTTTGTAGTGTGACCTTGTCCAGAAGGCAGAGCTGGCCCAGGGAAAAGGAATTTGTGGCTGCCTGGCTGCTGGGGCAGAGAAGGAGCCAGAGGAGCCCAGGACTGGTCAATCAGGGTGAAACTCCTGCTGTTCAAGTTCATTTTCCTTTTATTTCCACTAAGGTCTCTTGTGGACATTTGCTGAGTGCCTTCACAAGTCTCAGCTCGTGTGCCTCCAAACTGGGCTGAGGGAAGCCAGGGGTGGCTGTGCAGGCAAACACAGAGCTGGGCAGGGTGAGCTGAGCTGGCACTGCCATCCCAGGGGTGCAGGGCAGGATTGCTCAGCTTGGCTTTAGTGCCACACTTTCCCAGCGGGGATTTGCTGGGTTGCAACCTTTGGTTGGCCTTTGGAGGTGAATTGTTACAATCCTGGAATGGTTTGGGTTGGAAGGGATGCTAAAGCTCGTCCCACCCCACCTCTGCCATGGCAGGGACACCTCTCACTGTCCCAGGTCACTCCCAGCCCCATCCAGCCTGGCCTTGGGCACTGCCAGGGATCCAGGGGCAGCCACAGCTGCTCTGGGCACCCTGTGCCAGGGCCTGCCCACCCTCACAGGAACAATTCCTGCCCAATGTCCCATCCATCCCTGCCCCCTGGTACTGGGATCCATTCCCTGTGTCCTGTCCCCCCATCCCTTGGAAATTGTCTCTCTAGCACCTCTGCTTTGAGGAAAGGCTGGGAAGGTTGGCATTGTTCAGCCTGGAGAAGAGAAGCCTTGGGGTGACCTCACTGTGACCTTCCAGGATCTTAAGGAGCCTTCAGGAAAGATGGAGAGAGTTCAAAGGACAAAACAGGACAAAAAACTTACCCCAACCCTCAAATGAATTTATTGCAGATCTATTCCCCTAGACTGAGAGCTCTACTGAATGTAGGATCCCTCTGCTACAGCTCTTTCATTTAGGAAATTGCTTTTCACAAAGACATTCTCTTCACTTGTCAGCAACTGGGTGACACCAGCTGTGTGACAGTGACAGCACACAGCCTCTGGAGGGGACACTTGGCACTGGATGGAGAAGGAGGTGCTGGAGCTGGCCAGGAAAGTGGGTTTGCACATGAAGTTTTGGCTCATTGGTTGCCACTCAGTGAGTTTATTTTGGTGGTTTGACTTCTCCAGTGAAAGATACACAAAAGGTGCAAGAAGCGCTTTCATCTCCGTGTCCTGATGAAAGTGCTCTTCATTCCTGGCAGAGCAAGTGGTAAAGGAAGCACATATTTATGTGGGAAGAGATCCAGGTCTTCTAAGACAGCTTTGACAAAATTGTCAGAGGGGATTTTTCTGTCCATCCTGCCCACTGAGATTTGTAGTGAGCTTGACTCTTCTGTCAGAGGGGCTGGACTCCTGCAAAGTTACTGATGGCCAGATACACCTGTTAAGTGCCCACCAGCACTGTGGGGAAAAAAAATTATTTGTTTTTAGACGAGATTAAAGAAAAGCAGTTTGTTCTTTTTCTTATAACACAGCCAGTTTACACTTTAAAGAGACCTTTGGAGAGAAGGAATTCCCCATCTGGAGGGAAGATGTGGTGTGTGGATTTGGGTTTGCTGTTGTAAAAACAAGCTGTAGAGGGTTCTAGCTGATTTTTGCAGCTGAATCACTGAGCCAAGTGTTTTGAACTGGGTGAGGGAAGGCTGATCAAGAATGGTCCAGAATGTTCGTACAAGATTTTCTCAAGGGCTTGCAATTTTTGTGTCATCACAGTGAAAGGGCAGCCTGGAGGTCAGCTCTAGTATGGGAAACCCCAGACAGGTCTTTGAAAATAGCAAGGGCAACTCCAAATGATGAAATAATGAGGGAAGACCAGCTTGTTACTCAGCATGGCTTCCCTAAAATCTGCTGTGCTGTGTCAGCACAGAGATGTGGCCCTGAATCCCAAAACGTGTGCAGTGTATTTAGAGTAGAGGATGTCGAATCCTTGAAAAGTTTCAATCCAAGCAAAGCTTTTTCTTTCAGACATAAATAGTCTATAAATATAGGACTTATCAATTTGATCATTCACAGAAGTACAGATTAATATTTGCCCCGCAATTCCAGTTCTGGTCAATTCCCAGCAGGGCTCTGAGGCGTGGGAAGGGCGAATCTTCCCTGAAGTGTTTGGAGGTTGGAGTGTCTGTGGCTGAGGCAGCAGCAGATGTTTGTGTGGATCCCCACACAGTTTGGGAGCATGGTGTGGCCACTTCATTTGTCTCTGTCCTGGGTGACATTACAGCAGGGATTGCTCCCTCCCCACGAGGCCTCCAGGCAGCAGCAGCTGGCACTGCAGGAGGGGGATGTTTCCAGAAGAGCAGCACAGGACACTTTAAAGCAAACAAAAGGTTGAAACAATCAGGCTCCAGGCAGCTCGAAGAAGAAGGACCGAGGCTGAGGCTGTGGAATCCCAGCCAGCACATACCCTAAGCCCAGGCTGGTGACGTTTCCCAGCAGCAATGTAAAACAAGAACTCTTTCACACTTGAGTCCCCCAGCTCTGGGGTGTTGTGCCGGGCTAAGTGTGACTTGACTTTGATGTTCTCCAGACAGGCCCCATATTTGTCCATGTTTACATACTTTGACAGGAAAGGAACAGCTCTGCTTAATATCCCCTGGGCTTCCTCACAGCAGATTTAAACACTGCAGGGCAAATAACAATCTCTGCAGGTCCTGCAGAAACCAAACTCCCACGGGCAGGGCTGGTGTCGGGAGGGAGCAGGAGCCACTGAGGGCATCTGGGACCTGTGGCCTCTCCTGCATGCAGAGCTCTGGGAAGCTCCATTCCCTCCACACAGGGAGAGGAAAGTGATGGAGAGGCTGTGCTCTGTGCTAGGCCAGCCACGGAGCTGCCCCCTCCTCCTCTCCCCTCAGAATACTCCCCACAGGAGTTATTCCAACACACCCATGGCAGGGAGATGCTGGAATTCTGTGTGCTGGCAGTAATGTCCTGCCTCTAAACCCACATGTGAATGTGTCACTAAATCCCAGGGTGCGGAAAATCAGGCTTTACAGAGTTGATTCTTTCTTTTTGACCCTGAACTTAATTCCGATTTGATCCCTTGTATATAAGAACTGGGATGGAGAACGTTTATGGAACAATCTTGGTCTAATTTTGTCCTCAATTCCACTAGTTTTATTCATTACTTGTCTTACTGCAGGCCCTGCTTTAATCTGTTGTGTTATGGGCAGAGGACCTGAAAAGTTGGAAGAAATAAAGGACAGATATCAATGGATGAGGAAACTCAGGCACAGAGAATATGAAATTATTTTTCTGTGTCTTGGGGGTTATCAGGGCATTTATTGCAAAGCTGCCTTTCTGCATCCTTCTGAACTTTGATCATATTTAATATATTCTGGTTTATTGATCTATTTTCCCTTTTGATTTAACAAGGAAAAGCAACAAAGAAAGCATGAGTAAACCTGAAATGGCTAAAATTTGTACTCTGAAGGCGAAGCGTGCCATCCTCTGAAGGACCTTTCATCTAAATCCTGGGAAGTTGGATTAGCACTACAGGGAATAACAAAGAAATACTTTTATCTGAAAGTCAAGGCAAGGCAACGGATAGATACACATGAAAATGAGTGACCCCTTTTAGGGCAAAGCTTTTCTTGGAAAAGCAGCAGATTTGGTTTAGGGAATTCCAGCACTACTCTTCTCTTTGTCTTTTTGAGAACTCACTCTTTTCTTCATTTCTCTCTTTTTTTCCCTCTCTGAATATTGTGAAACAGAGCATTGTGTCACACTTTCAACTGGAATCCAACAAGCTGAAACTTTATTTACATTCAAGATCAATGAGAATAAATGCAGCAAGCCAAAACCTTCATTAAATGGCAATTTCAGTGTCCAGTGGGCAGAAACACAAAGAAGCAGCAACTGGAAGAGCTGCTGAAATTACGTTAATCTATTTATATTTAATAGCTGTATTAAAAAAAATAATCCAGTCTTATCAGTAATTAGAAATACAAGAACAAAACTGAGAAGGGAAGAGCCTCGTTGTCTCTAAATAGATATTTTAAGAGAAAACCTGGCTGCTGCTCCTGCAGTAGAGTCATGGATGAGACCTGAGGTCGGTTTCATTTTCTGTGAGGAAGATGAAATGACAGTGGATTCAGAGTCTTCCTCTTCCCATCCCAAAGTTCCCTTCCATTTGTAAATAATCTGGGGGAAAAAACCCAAAGCCTTGGGCCAAAAGGTTAATCCAGAGCTGGGTTTGAACTGTGGAGAAAGCTCCAGGTGTGACACTCAGGAGGGGTGACAGGCTGGGTGAGAACCTCCTGAATTCAAGTTTTAACTAAACCATGAGAAAACCCCAGCAACTGCACCAGACTCAGCAGGTTCTGGAGCTCTCACAGAACACCAAGGAAACAAGTGATGTGGTGAGGTCCTAAATGTAAAATATACACAAACCCTGATCTGCAGCTGAGGAAAATTGGCTGAACTCTCTTTGAGCACAGTTGAAGAGCGTTGCTTTATATTTCATGGAGCTCTCTGCATTTTGGCAGGGCAATAGTTTAGGCTCTGACACACTTGAGTGTAGATGGGTGGATGGAACAAAGTATGATTTCATTCAGCCAGTTGTAAATATTTATGAATACAGCCATCATTGGTAGGGAATGCGCTGTTACTTGGCATTAATAATAATGGAAAGGGCAAACGTGGCTGAGGCTCATGAGGCACATCTGGGGCCAGTGAAATTTATATATTTCCCCAGATTTGTGATAGCTTTCTAAAGCTCTAGGCAGGTGAGAGCTTTACAGTGATGTAGAGCTCATTTCAGGCTGAGGATTATTCCTGTGTTGATATGAGCATACTGAAGAAATAAAGGAAGTGTTTGGGTTTGTTGAGGGCAGAAGTTTGATTTCAAGGATGTGTTTGTTCCCTGATAGTAATCCTTAATTTCAGTCTTGTGCTTGTGGCCCCAGTGAGCCCAAGTGACACCAGTGCAGCAGATTTCGGGATGTGGCTGTAGCTGAATGCGTGTTCTGCAACCCAGGCTCTGACAGACACCATGAGTCATTAGGAAAAAGTAACTCTCAACTTAAAGGATGGGAAAGGATGGTTAAGTTAAAAAGCTGATTGATTTTATTTTTTTTTTCCCCAGATATGTCCATTCCAAAGGAAGTTTCTTTCTGGTTCTGCCTTGCCCAGAAGCCACAGGTTCCAGGGCAGCCTTGGGAAGTGATGAAGGGTTTGGTTTGGCTGAGGATCCTCACAGCTGCTGGGAAATGTGGCAGCTCCTGGCTCTGCCATGGACACCCTGTGCAGCCTTCTCTGTGCCACAGGGTGGGCACCAGGCAGAGGATTCTGAAAAGACAAGGAACAGATTTATGCACAATTCATTGTTTTTCAGGTACAACTTTCAAACTTAGCCCTGACTTATTGCAGGAATGATTTTGTGCTGTTTGTTAGAGCAGGAAGAACAAGATTTGTATCCCAGGTTACTTATTCTTTCTCCTTTATGAAACTCCCTCTACAAATATTCCCATCCTTCACTACAGGACTCCAACACTTTAACATCTTTCTGCAGGAAAAAGCTGCCACAATAACCTGGAGCAGATAAAGCCCAAACTGAACATCTTTCCTCCCACAGCTCCAGCCTGGCACCTTGGGGGCCGGGTTTGTGGCCACAGCTGCATTTGTCAGGCTGTCCTGATTGTCACCCGTGCAGTTCCAGATGTGTTCAGCTCCTTGGCTCGGTGTCCCCTGGCTTCCAGAACTGATTCTTGCCATGACAGCCCAGGAAGAATGTCACCCCCCATCACCCTGCCACCTTTTCCACAGCCATCCTTTAGCTCCCAGCCTGTCCTGTAGCACCTTCCTGGATTCCTGGAAGTCTGGGCTCGCTGGACGAAGGGCTTGGCCAGAGCCTGGCCTGTGGAAGTCGGTGGTAAACATTCTCACGAAGGGCTCGCTGTCTGTCACAATAATTTGCTAATCTGTTTAGAGCTGGGATTCCTACAAAATGAAATCAGTCCCCCACATAGCCTCTGCATCCAAATGTCTCCAAGAACTAGACTTGATGCTTTTGATGAGATCACTTTTCTTGCCGCTGCTTGACCCCATGACTTTGAGCAATATCCTGCCAGGATTTATCCAACTTTGGAGCTCATAAGGTGTAAGAACAACTAAATCCTGCATCTTGTTTCCTTACTGCAAGGGAACTGTGAGCTGAGGATGGCACAAAATTGTCTGCCAGGCGCTGGTGTGCAGTAAATGCTGGTCAGATTGTGTAAGCAGGAGCAAAGTCATATTTATCAATACATCTGAAATGTGAGTGAGTTAGAGAGTTATGGGAGGGGAACCTCTGGGAGAGGAAGGGATTGAGAGCAGCCCTGGGAGAGGCACCTGTGGGTGCTGTAGGTGAGAGCTGCACCTGCCCCAGCCCTGAACCCTGCCCTGGGCTGAGCCCCAGCGTGGGCAGCAGGGGAGGGGATCCTGCCCCTGTGCCCTGGGCTCAGCTGAGACCCCACCTGCAGAGCTGCCCCAGCCCTGGGCCCAGCACAGCGAGGAGCTGGAGCTGCTGCAGAGATCCAGAGGAGGCTGCAGGGGGATCAGAGGGATGGAGCAGCTCTGGGATTGTTCACCTGGAGAGGAGAAGCTTTGGGGTGACCTCAGTGTGGCCTTGCAGGGCCTGAAGAGGCTACTGGAAAGGTGGAGAGAGACTGTCCAAGGGCCTGGAGTGCCAGGACACAGGGGGAATGTCTTCAAACTATCAGAGAATAATTTTGAATTAAACATATGCAAGAAATCCTTCCCTGTGAGGGTGGGGAGGGTGCCCAGAGCAGCTGTGGCTGCCCCTGGATCCCTGGCAGTGCCCAAGGCCAGGCTGGACAGGGCTTGGAGCAGCCTGGGACAGTGGGAGGTGTCCCTGCCTAAAGCAGGGGTGGCACTGGATGATCTTAAGGGTCCCTTCTAAGCCAAGCCATTCTGTTATTTTGTGATTCCTTACCCACTTAAACAATGGAGTGATTTCTGTCACAAAATCACAAAGACTCTGTAGCTAAGTGCCTGTGGATGTTATTTGTGCCTGTGGATGTCATTTTTGCCATAACTTTAGGGATCTTCAGCTGCTGTAAAAGAAGCTTTCATTGAACTCATTCCAAGCCCACTTGTCCTCTCTGCCCTCACATTGGCCAACAAAACAGAGCTGAAAAACAAAAACCATCAAAGGGTAGGATTTCCAAGTATACTTTAAGATGGGTGGTTTGAATAGTAAAGACCATTAAATTAGATCAGATTTTAGCCCTAGACAGTGACAGTCTCCAGCAGACCCTCAAAGGCATCTTCAGTTGTAGCCAAATCCCCACCACCACCTCCTGGTCACAGCCTTTATCTGTGGCACTGCTGTGACAACAGCACAGGATGTTTTAGCTACGTTTTGCTGTGTAACTGTATCCCAAAAATGTGCTGGGGAGTGTGAAAAGGACCCTTTTCAGCAGAGATCACACAGCTGCAAGGCCAAAGATCCCTCTAATTCCAGAGCAGGGCTCACCTGGGAGCTTCTAGAAAGGAGTTGATGTTACAGATCCCAAAAGAACTCACTAACTGTAAGTATAGAGGGTTTCCACATTCCTGCAAATTTTTCCACAGCAAAGATTCTTAGAAAATTTCTGCTGCTCTATTATTTTCATTCTTCTCTTAGCTGATAAAAAAGGGATGAGTTTTACAATCTGTTCAGAGCTTTAAAAAAAATCCGTATTTATCAGCAGTCCCCAGTTCAGCTGTTATGTTCTTTTCTTTGGTGCTTAGAGTGAGTTTGGAAGCGCTCAGTAACTCGAGGGAAGTCACCCCAGGCAGGAATGCTCGTGGGAAGTGGAAAATCCCTGGAGGTCAGGCAGGGCTGTGCCCAGTGCAGAGCTGTCCTGCCTGCTCTGCCAGGGACCCACCCAGAGCTCAAGGTGCAGCCTGAGCCCCTGGCAGAAGGGGAAAGCACAGCCCCAAAGTCACTCCCCAAAATATTTCACTTGCTGGGAGTCTCTGGTATTTGGCAAGTACCTTTGGCTTTTATTTTCTCTTTTTATTTGAAAGAGCCAGACACTGCTAGGGAGCCTGTGGGGATGTCTGCACTGCAGGTCAGTGTTGGGGGAGAAGCTGAACCTTGGCTCAAGTGTAGACAAATAAACTCCCCAGTTCTGTGGTGCTCAAAGGGGGCTCCAAACACTCCTGGGATTCTGAAACACACCTGTGATGTGAGGCAAATGTTAATAAATAGTCTGTACAGAAACTTGATTTTCTGTGCCTTCACGCCCGCCCACATCCAGACTAAAACCAGTTGGCATCAGCTGCTCTCTCAGTTTATAAATTGCATTTTGCCTGGACATCAAACTACGTTGCATCTTTTAAAGGGAATAAAGAGGCCGCAGCTGATTGCAAGAGCTCTGTGTGATCATGGTAGTTTAGGAACACCTTTACAAGCTGTTTCTAACCTTTTCCTTGGATCCCAAATTCAGGTTGAATGAGGAGACAAATGGCTGGGGGGACAGAAGGTACCAAGGACCTGCTCCTCTACCTCTCATTTCCACTGCAGGCAGGAGGGATCAGAGGGGCTGGACCTCACAAAGAGTGTAAAATGCACGAGGAAGGATGTTTCTCCAGGCAGATTTTGGCAGCAGTCTGGTGACGGCTGCACATCCTGGACAGGCTTGTCCAGGCCATGAGAGTCCAGGGATTGCTGGGAGAGCTGTTGGTCCTGAGGATGACAGAGACGTTGAGTTGATTTCTAAAACCTCCTTCCATCCTTAACCCTGCTGGTCTTTGCTCCTGGAAAACATCGTTTCTGTGGATAAAGGTGCCAGGATGTGGTGAGAGGGACAGTTAAGTCCTATGATATGGTATTCCATGATTATCCAGCACTGGGAAGTCACACTAAGAGCCCAGTGCTTTCCAACGTGCCGCTGTGCACTCAGACTTGCAGGACCTTGGGGTGTCACCTCATATCCTTTGCCCACCCCACCTGCAGAATGGAAATCAGTGATTTATCCCAACAGGAATTGACTTCAGGATGGGTCTGTGATCAGGAGCTTTCGTCCCTGGAAAAATAAGTCATGGTGATGTTTATGCAATCCTCACAACCTCCGGTGCAATTTGCATTTAGCAAGGACAAGAAACTGTTCAAATTACGCTCAGCCAGTCTCCAAGGAGAGCTGGGGGTCCTGCTGTGCCAAGCCTGCTTTCCAAACCAAACTGACAGGGGGCATTTGGAGAAAGCTTTGTAGAACGGGCCAGATTGCTGACATTTCTCCAAACAGACCTATTAACCTGTGGAGGAATTTGAGAATCACACACCCCGAGTCCTGATGGTCCCTGAGCCATGTTTTCACCGATCCCATTATTCATATTCCTGAGGGGAAAAAATACCCCAGCAACGTATTCTGTCTGGCCTTGTGTTTCCTCGTCCTGTACAGGAGGCTGCACCTCTGCATTTCTGATGTCAAACCTGACCACACTCAGAAAGTTTCTGTCTCCAGGTGGAATTCCGTCTATTGACACAGTTGGCTTTTTACAGCGTGGTGAAACATTAACCACTTCCTCTCCTCCTCCCAAACTCTTGACCTGTCATTTAGGGGCAAAACTCATTTACACCAATCAAAACCCGAGTAATGACATGTTTTTTCAGTGAGGCTATTTTTGATTTACACCCCCTTAAGAGCAGAATTTGCTCCTGAGTGCTCTCCTTCCTCTCAGCCTCTTCCTGCCCAGTTAAAACATTGCAGTTATTGTAGCTCCCACATTAAATCCCAGCAATCTGGAGGTCAGGCAGTCCTAGACCATTGTGGTAAATATATCAACTCACCCTGAAATAGATCTGCCTTTCATCAGATTCTTCTTTAATGAGGTAAGAGATTTAATTTCACGGTTAAAAAAGTAAAATGAAATAAAGGACATGTGATACATGAGCAACTCCATTAGACCCCGCAAGGAAATGGGAATTGCCAGACCAGGTCTAGACAGCAGCACAGGCAGCGTCTCTGAAATGGTTAATTATGGAACAAATAGCTCACTTTGAGTGCTGCCTTGAGAGAACTCCCTCAGTCCAGGGTCTGGAGAGAAAATTCCCCTTGTAGTAAGTGCATCCTACTCATTCTCACCTTGGCAAAGTGCACTTAAACAAAACCAAAGTGAAAGGACTGAAATCAGAAAGGGAAAGTTTTGTTCTTTTTTTTTCTGGGTTTTTTTTTTGGGGGGGGATTTTTTTTGTGTGTTTTCTTTTATTTTTATTTATACATAGTACAGAAAGTATTCATTCCCTGGATTGCTTTCAGAAGAGGAATCCTGAAAGGCTCCTGTTGTTCCTCTCAATATTGCTCTTACACCAACTGCAGCCCTTGCAGCCAGCTTCTGGACAGGACATGAGTTAAGCTGGAAAACCCAGAACGTTCTGTATGTTCCCTGCTCTCATTACTAGCTGTTTGCTTTTGTCTGCAGTCAATGCAAAGAATGTAAAATAATTTTTTCCTCTTTTACTGCGGGTTATTTTATTCATCTGTATAGGCACAGGTGCCAAGAGTCACTTCCAAGATTATATTTTAACAACTTCCTCAAGTGTCCATTAGCCTGCAGATGCAAATTGCTTCACTGAGGCACTGCTTGTTCCTCTCTCTGTACTTATTAAATCTAATTTCTGGATCTGAGACCCCCTGAATCCAAGTTTCTGCTGTCTGAGCCAGCTGCTGAAAGGAGTAAATTCTATTACGCCGTCCTTCCTCAATTGCAATGTCTTTAAACAAACACAGCTCACAACTGAGAGCCCTAGGGAATAAAAAAGGCACATTTTTCCCAATTCCTTGTCTGGCTGCCTCCTTGAGGAGCTTCTCACCTTGATGCTTTCCAGTGTTGTAGGACTGTGACACCTCCACTAAACAGGACATGAGCTTGTACCTGTTCACACCACACTCCTGACCCATTAAAAACCTTCATTAAACCTCCTCAGTGGGAGTGTTGCAGTGGGCAGCGCTGCACTCACACTGCTGGATCTGTGCCAGAGGCACAGCCAGTGCAGCAAGGGTTAATCTGCCTCGGCAGCCCTGCCTGGGATGGGATGGGATGGGATTTGGGATGGGATTTGGGATGGGATGGGATTTGGGATGGGATTTGGGATGATTTGGGATGTGGGATTTGGGATGGGATGAGGGGATGGGAT
>VXBU01001034.1:668522-748047 GCA_013400315.1 Bombycilla garrulus
GAAATGAGACAAGGGGTTCAGAATTTAATCAATTTTAAGTTAACCAATTTTATATTTTTATAATATGCTATCTTTTAGAATGTAATAAGCTTAGTAAAAATAATATTCAGTATCTCTGGCCTTCACTATGCCTGCAAGAATGCCAGCACCCCTCAGTGCCAGGGAAAAGGGGTCAGAGCTCTGGGAACACACAGCAGCTCCTCTCCCTTTGCCTCCCAGATAAAAATGCCAGGTAAAAATCCAGGCAAAAATCCCAGATAAAAATCTGAGACAAAAAGCCCAGTTAAAAATCCCAGATAAAAATTGCAGGTAAAAATCCCAGGTAAAAATTTCAGATAAAAATCCCAGGTAATCGGGGCAGCAGCAGGGTCTGGGCTGTGCTCCCCTCTCTTCACACCTGGAGAGGAGCAGCTGCTCGGTCCCCACGTTCCTGAGGGCTCCTGTGAGTGAGAGGGATAATCATGAGCTGATTCTTGCTGATATTCAACAATTTGGATGTGATATTCAACAATTTGAATGTGATATTCCAGACAGGCAGGGGAAAAATCAGCTAAAAAGTAGAGGAGGGAGAGAAACTACTTTGAACTTTCCAGTCAAAATCAAGATTAAGCTGGGAAATCCAGTGGAAATTCCTACAAGTCTGCTTTTCCTTGACCATGTTTTTTGTTGTATTATCAAGCACTCAGGAAATAATCAGGAAGATTTAGCCATGAAAAACTCCTTGTTAGTAATTGAGAAAGCCAAAATTAAGTTTTAATTATTTGCACCCATTGTTCCAAGCAGCCCCCTGCCCCTGGGATATTGCTCTTGAGCATGAGGTTCTGCATGTGAAGTTTATTTCTTCCTTGGGAGATGTCAGATCAGTTCCAAGGCTCACACAAAGCTCTTTTTCACGGCTGTGCTCACAGAGCTCTCCTGGCTCCTCTCTCTGCTCCTTCTGGGACCCTTCACCTTCTGCTGCCTGCAGGGGCTGAGAACCGCAGAGCAAATGCTTCCTTCTCCCTCAGCCACAGTCCCGATTTCCCCTGATGAATTTATTTGCTGCATGGCAAGGTTAAAGATCCCTTTCTTTTCCAATCTGTGCCATGATTTAATACTTTAAAACAATTTTAGGATATGCTT
The DNA here is from genome assembly GCA_013400315.1 of Bombycilla garrulus. Taxonomy (NCBI): domain Eukaryota; kingdom Metazoa; phylum Chordata; class Aves; order Passeriformes; family Bombycillidae; genus Bombycilla; species Bombycilla garrulus. The sequence goes on from VXBU01001034.1 coordinate 669,645, forward strand.
TGAAGACCAGAGGCTTCAGTGTCTAAGGCCAACAAAAACAGGTTTTCAGTTATGTGGGGATTTTTCTTGTCTTCTCAACCACACCTAGATATTTTCAGCTTTCTTCTGGGGGAAATTTTTCTTTTTACTCAGAGGACAGACAGACAGACAGGTCCCTTCTGCTCTTACTGGAGTGAACTGAACAGAAACCATGGGATCCCAGCTTGGCTGGGGTTGGCAGGACCAGGCTGGATGGAGCTCTGCTCTGGGGGAAGGCAGGGAGCTGGAATGAGAGGAGCTTTCTGTCCCTCCCAACCCAAACCTCTCTGGGGTTCTGTGGATCTCCATCACGTTTTCTAGCAAATGGATGCTCAGGTGTGCTCACATCTGTTTGTGCTGTGTAATTATCCACTCTTTGGTCTTCACTGACAGCAGGAACCCTCTTCCCTGTGGGGCATGTGCTGGTTTTCATCACATTGGAACACATTTCTTCTGGAATGCGTAAGAACTGTGCATTTTTGCCTTACTTCAGCTTCAGTAAGGAAACTGTGCCTACAAGATATTTAGGGATGTATTTAACGTGATTAGCTGCAATTTTGACACCAACAATCTTACAAACGTGATTGCAGCAAAGTGCATGTAAGTATTTCAGGATGTGTTAGAAGCACTCGAGCATTTTTATGAACCCAGGCACTTAGAGGGTACAAATTGCTGTGGCACAGCATAAAACCTTTTCAGCAGCTGAGTTGTTTTCCCTGTGCCACCTCTGGATCAAACACTCAGGAGTGATGCTAACGAGCTGATAAAGCTTCACACCAGCCCACAGAGCAGTTTCCCTTTCTCCCTCACTCCTCAGGGATTTGATGTTCTCTTCCTTGTCAGTTTTCATACCTTGGTGCACAGCCAAAGCCATACTCTGTCTCGTAAATTTCTGATAAATCTACTGCAAATATGATAAAAGCCAAAGAAGTCGCTCTGTCTCACCGAGTCTGACACCAGCACTTTGCATGGAAAATATTTATGTACCGGCAGAGTCGTCACTGTCTATTTATTCTTTTTATTTTGATTTTCCTCGAGGGAGTTTTGCACCGAGATTATCTTTGGAAATGTTTGTGCTATCACTAACAACACAATTTTTTGTCTGGTGATTATCAGTGTGCCTGATAATCACCACCATCACTTTTGCCTCTCTTGCAAAGAACTTTTATTTTATGGATCGGAGGAAGAGAGGATCAAGGTCAGCGGCACCCAGGTCCCTCCCTGAGGTGTCCCCAAGCTTTGGGCCACTGATGTGGTCAGAGAGCTGGAAATAACTTTATTTAACACCAATATTTTCTCAATTCCTGCTGGTTTGTCATTAAGGCTGTGGCTTTCCTGGGCTGGCAGACACAGCCAGGACGTTCTCAGCTCTTTGGAGAGTTTGAGGGGACGTCTGTCACAACCCCAGGCCCTGCACAGCCCCCTGGATCTGCTCCCCGACAGCTGCTTCCTATTTCTTCATCCAGGGAGCAAATGCAGCCCTTGGGAAATGTCTTGATACAAACAATAAATACAAACAACAGAGGAAATTTCCTTCTCTGTTTTGGAGATCATCTCTCAAAAATTCCAAAATTGTTGAGTATTTTTTTTGTGGGTTTTTTTAGTGTTTTGTGTGATATTTAATATATCAGTGAACTTTATGGGGTCTTGCCTTTACAGTTTTTTACTTCTACAGCTGTTGTAAACTTGCACCTCCAGTCTCTGCATTTTATTTAGCTCAGAATTCCCAGGGTCAACAATGAGTTTCTTCATTCCCTGATCCCAAACCTGTGGGCACCTTCTAACACGGGTTAGGATTGTCAGGATCGATCCTCCCCAAATTAATGTTGTCTTCAGCATGGTAGTCTGGCCACTACTCACAGTATTTGGGAAAACTTTATCAATATACAATTATATAAATTATATAATTGTATAAATGAGTATTTTCACTGGAAAAGTGGCCAAAAATTCTGCAGTTTAGAAGCCCTTCTATGTCATCACATCAGGGAAGGGGGGATATCAGTGTAGAAATAATGTGAATCATTATAAATTGGTATTTAAAGCAAAAATTGCGATGTTTTCTGGGGAAGTAACCTGAAGTGTCTTGTTTAATTGTGTTGAGTGGCTGTGAGGAAGCGCTCTCATAAAAAATCGGTTTGTTTGCAAATAATTGTCAAAGAAGAAGCAGCGAATGGTTTTCTGCAAATTCCTGGGAAATCAAGAGAAAAGCAGCAGATAAGGTGGCAATCCAGAGCCAGAGTTTTAGCAGGATTGCTGGAATATTGCTCAATATGAACCACAATTAACTGAGCTGTAGTTGGCTACAGCTGTAAAGGAATGAAGGCAATGCAGGTGGAAAGACAAAAGCATTTTGATCTTGGTTCTGTGCCAGGGAAATCTCGTGAATATGGTCAGGAAAGACAGAAAAATTAGGGAAAGGATACTCAAAGAAATTGACCTAAAATCATCGATCTTAAGAGTGGAGCACGGAAAGGATCTTAAATCTCCTTATCAGGATCAGCCCTGTGATATCAGAGTCTGTCTTTAAATCTTGATTTTTCATCTTCCTCTTGCAATTCAAGGAGTTGTTTTCACCAGGATGATTTCCCTGGGTCTCAGCTGGGGCTGTTCTCGGGCTCCTGGCTCTGCTCTGTCCTGCTCTGTGCCCCCATTCCCCAGGCTGCCAGAGCTCCAGGAGGGTTTGGACACTGCCCCAGGGATGCCCAGGGTGGGCTTGGGGTGGTTGTGCAGGGCCAGGAGCTGGGCTGGGTGATCTTTGTGAGTCCCTTCCTTCCCCCTCGGGATATTCTGTGGCTGTGTGATTCTATTCTAACGCGACTTTTCTCTGATAAAAACGTTTCCTTCCAGCCACAAGCACTGAATGCTCCTAAAACTGCTCAAATCTTGTAATTTCTGTTTCAGATGTTGTATTCCAGCAGCTCACTGCATTCCTATCTGTGTGTTCCTGAAATTGGCTGCACTCTGTGCATGGCAAAAGATTCTTAGGCTGCACTCAGGGTGCTGTTAATTCACATTCAGGGCAGCTTTCACTCTCAAATATGCTGCTACAAAGCAGATTATTCCTAGGGCTGGCTGAACCAGCACAGGTATTAAATTGGAACTAAATCTAATTACCTGTGCTGTAACAATTTTGTCCCAAGGTGATAATGAGGAGGGTTTTTGTATTTCACTAATATTTCCCCAACAATTAGTTGGTCTCTTTTAGGCTTTCATAAGTATCAATCTGTTCCTAGACTTGTTTGTAATTTATGACTTTCCATAAGTCTTTGAATTTCATCCCTGACTTGCGAGCACATAAAACTACAGCAACAAACTCCAGCATATTCAGCTCAGTGTTCATTTAATTTCTCCCTGTTCCTTTCATTAAAAAAAAAAAAAAATCAATTTCTATCAATTTTCATCTAATGAAAGAGGGCACCGCAGGGCACAGAATCCAGTGCTGGTCCTGCTCGTTAGAGATCACAACCTGGAGCTAACTTTCTGATTAAAATACATTTTCCCCGTTCTTTCATGTTATCATTTGTTTCTGACTCAGTCAATGGTTCAGTGTTTGCCACAGATTATGATTAAGGATGGGTGAGCCCAAAAAAGATAAAACAAGAACAAGCCTGAACTCTTACCTGCAACTCATCTCCTGTGGCATTTTTTTTATTTAAGTCAGGTAAGTGGGTGGTGAATTATTGGAGAAAAAATTAGTTTAAGTTTTGATGCAGCAGCTGTTGGTGGAAAAAAATGGTATTAGCACATACTCCCAAAATAAATCCCACAAATTTGACTTTATCTTGTGTAGAGTCGTTTGTATGGACAGGGAAATAAAGTGTTTTGTAAATATTTGTGATTACTGTAAATGTTTCTTACTACTGAAATATAAGTCAGGGAATAGTTCATTGTATGGAGAACTGTCATTTGCTGAGTTCCACTCTGATTTTATTGGGATATTTGTGTTACATCTCCCATGCAGGTTTTGGTCTTGAGTACACATTTCATTAAATTCTAAATCATCCCTAAATCACAGAATATTCTGGGCTGGAGGGGACGCACAAGGATTGAGTCCAGCTCAAGTGAAGGGCCCATGTGTGGATCAAACACCCTCAGGGTTGTTTCACACCCTGGACTGGGGCAGAGCTGGCCCAGGCTGGCTGCAGGACCAGCTGGAGAAGAGTGAGAATTACACACAAAAATTGGAGACCTGCTCACCTCTGTATTCAACAACCCCACTGCCTGTGAGGCTGGTGGAGATGCCCAGAACCAAATATTCTTCTAAGAAATCAGCGCTCAAGGAGGGTCCAAATCCATCAGCAGGAATTAAATATAATTTCTGACTTTTTTCAGCACTGGCTCATTTCTTCTATGAGGGAATGACTGTTATGAAACCCAGCATTTCACAAAATTAATGCAGAAATTGGAAATGGGTGTTAACATTTGGAAAAGACCAAAATTTGTGCTTTGTGCTGGGGAAGGGAGCTTGGGATGAGCTCAGTGATAGAATCAGACACAGGAGAAGCACACAGGGGGTCAATGTTATACAAAAAGCCACAGCCAGGAAAATGTCAGTAGTTCAGTGGGCAAAAGACCTCTGCACTTTATGGTCTTCTAAAATAGTCAGAATTTCAGGGTCAGAGATTCCCCCATCCTTTCTAAATGTGTAGGACTGGTAGTGCTGTGGAGGAACAAAAAAAAAAAACTCCTGAACTGCACAGTGATGGAATATCCTGAGCTGAAGGGACCCCCAGGATCACCCAGCTCAGCTCCTGTCCCTGCCCAGATCCCCCAAATCCCACCCTGGGCATCCCTGGGAATGTTTCCCAACCCCTCCTGGAGCTCTGGCAGCCTCGGGGCCGTGCCCATTCCCTGGGGAGCCTGGGCAGTGCCAGCACCCTCTGGGGGAAGAACCTTTCCCTGCTCTCCAGCCTGAGCCTGTCTGACACCGATTCACGCCCTCCCCTCATAAAATGATGTGCCCGAGGAGCCAGGGACAGGCAGCTGGCAGGAGATGTGTTCAGAGAGGAATATGACCCAAAATTCCCAGGCAATCTGATTTTATCATTATGAGCATCTTTGCTCCTGAGGACGATCCCAGAGCAGAGGTTTGTGTTTTCATGGCCCTCAGAGATATTTGGGTAAGTCTTGCTTTCTAAACCATCCAACAGAAGAGTGATTTTATCTTTGATGCTGGAAGTCAGACCTGAAAGTTCAAGATTAATTTTCCTCTTTCCTTCTCTGCCATCACCCTCCAACAACAGAACCCAAGAGGAACAGAAACCCAGAACACAGCAGGCTGGGGTACAGGCATGAAGCCGGGATTTTAGTGTCAGGAGGAGGGAAATTGGTGCCTGGGAGAATCCTTTAACTGTGATCTTCTCTTTTTTGCCAGGAGCCTCAGGTTCAAGGGTACTAGAGACAACAAAGAGCCCTGGAAAGGTCCCAGCTGAGCTCTGGGTGTCACTGATAGCTCCGGGCTGGGAAGCAGAGAAGCCCTGAGCCTCACAGAAGTGCTCAGGTTATCTGTACACACAGACAGCCACGTAATCTCTTTTTATCTGATCTGAGAAGAAAGGGAATCCCTCCTGTGTTGTCCTCTTTGGGCTTTTATCTCTCCTATTTTAGTTCGGGTTTTGTTTATTTTACAAAGACTCAGGCGATGACTCTGCTCACTTTTCTTGTGAATTCTCCCCTCTTCTGCCCGCGGCTCTTCAGAGCAGGAGGGCAAAAGGATGCAGGAGAGATCACAGACTTGAAAAGATGGGAATATGTCAGATCCTCTGATTGTGTAAATCTGAATTTTGCAGTTGATTCCAGTGAAGTGGGGTCTATTTACACCGACATTAAACCCATTAATTTCTGTAGGAGTCCCTAGAATTTAAACTCTGCTCGTGATTCCCCTGATTTTGTGTAAACTTGCTATTATTTCACAACGTTAAAATAACGGGGGAGAGGGGATTAAAACTCCCGATAATGCACTCCGCTGATGCTGTAGGGAAAATATTCTGCTTTCTGAGTCATTTGCCCTGAGCTGACTTTCTTTTTGAATGGTTCAGGGGGTTTCCTTCTTTAGCCATAAATCGCATGCAAATTCTTTGTGTGTGTGTGTGTGTGGATGACAGCGTGTGTGAGTGTGTGAGCGCGCCTTTCAGAAGCCACGCCAGAGAGAGAAAGAGAGAGGGGCTGTTCCTTTAAAGCAAAACTGAAAAAAAAAATGCCTTCAGGCGTCCTATTACAGTGGAACGAGCCAAGGATCAGGATCTGCAGCTCAGCTATATAAACCCAGCAGAATCTGGCTGCTCTGACCAGTTTGCCTTGCTGTCAAAGCTCGCTGCCTTGCGCTCGCACACGGCACCAGACAACGCAACTTCGCCGAGTTTTGACAGGACGGCAACAAAGTCAGGAGCGCCCAGCTGGCTTTGAACACCCTATTTATTTCATGGAGGCTGCTCACAGCGGGATCTAAGCTCTGTCAGAGTCTCTAAGGTAAGTCTGCTTCCTCCCTGAATTCAAAAGTCGGGAGCTGCTCTCGCACCCAAGTTTGCGGTGACCCCGTGTCCGGCATCGCCCTCGTGGCTGTGACCGTCAGGTGAATGGGCAGGGATCCTGGCAGGGTGATTTGGGATCGGAGCATCGAAGTCTGTCCGGTGTAATAATGTAAGAAATGTCTCGATGCCATCCCTGTGACCCAATGAATGAATGGAGCAGGATGCTGGACATCCACACGAGCACAGGCGCGCTAGAAAAGCAGATTTGGGATTTCCTCTTGGCTCCTGGTGCGCTGTAAATGTTTCCCCCATCCTCACCTCGCGAACCAGACTAAACCCACTCGCAGGTTTTAACCCTTCCAAGCAACTCTTCTCATGCTCCTGTCTGTGACCTGATGACACCGGGCCCTCCCCGCTGGTCATTTGCTGTCCCCACACTTTCTTTTTTTTTTTTTTTTTTTTTTTTTTTTTTTTTTTGCACCGAAGCCTTTGTCACCTTCCTCCCCGCCCCCACTGGACTCCAGTTTCTTTTAAAAGTCCGGTAATATTAGCCTGCAGTGGGGAGCAAAGCACAAAGGAAGATTCAACTGGTTTTTTATTACCAGTGCTTTGCTGGGTGGGTTCTGGGAGCGGGAGGGTGAAATTCTCCATCCTCATGGAAAAACAGAGGCACTTGCTCCGTGTCTCAGCTCTTTGCTCCCTGGTGCACTGAGATTTTCTGCATGACTGTGTCTGCACTTACCAGCGAGGCTCAAATTGGCTTAAAAAGGAGAAGCTGGCTGGGAGAAGGTGAACACACTCAGATTCATTTTGGAGCTAAATCCACTCACTCAAGACTTTGTGTTACATCACCTTTGCAGAGTTCTCCCTGCCTGATTTTCTGTCTGGCTACCAGGACAGAGAGTTTTTGGCAGTTAATCTAAACTTCTGAAAAGTCTGTCTCATACTATGGGAAAGAATGTTCAGATTGAAATGATGGTGACGTGTTGTGTTGTACAGTGGAGATATAAAATTAAAAAGCACAATAAAAACATTTACAGAAGTTTTTTTTCATGAAAAAACCAGAAAACAACGAGGTGGATGCAATTCTATGGTCTGGGTAAAAGCCTTGCTGTCCAGCTGTTGGGTTTGGTTTTCTCTCCTGCTTTAATTTTTTAAAGACATGTTAAATATTGGGAATTCATTTTACACACTTCCTGATTAATGTTACACATGGAGGTTGTTTTATTGTGCTGGGTTTGTGCATTTGCCTTTTAAAGCCGTGAAATCGTGGGATGGTTTGGGTTGGATGGGGCCTTGGAGATCATCCAGCTCTAACCGTGGGCAGGGGCAGCTTCCACCAGACCAGGTGCACAGCTCAGGGGTGCTGGAGTCCAGAAATGAGGTGGACAAAGGGGATTAGGGACCATCCTTTGAATCCTGGGGAAACTTGCAGAAATAGGATGTCTTTTGGGCTGTTTCTCACTGATCCAGAGAACGCAGGGGCAAACTGAACCTGCAGGAGTTTGAGCAGATGGGAGTGTTTAGCCAGGAGAAGATAACTGGTCTGTCTGCAGCTCGGCTTCCCTGGCAGGGGATTTGGGAAGCAGCTGGAAGAGCTGTCAGGGTGCTCGTGGTGCAGGTGCTGTGCTCAGAGAGGGACGAGCCGTGGGACAGGAGTGACAAGGGCTGTGCCTCCCGTCCCTCACCCAGCCACACTCACTCTCCCAAATACAAATTGGCATTCACTTCCCTTATTTTTTGCTCATTAATTTTATCCTCTGGCTCCTTTCAGAGAAATTTCTTTGCAAGTCCCAGCCCTCAATCCCCTCACTACAGTTACTTTATCAGGGTTTCCAGAGCTGTGGAAGAGCCAAAGGATCTGCTGCAAAGCCCCCAGGCTGCAGATGAGAATGTGAGGTCTCATCTGGAGAGAAAGCAGAAATTCTAATAAAGAAATCCCTTCCAGGTAGACGGTGGTCATGGGCACAGGGAAAAGACAAACAACCAGATCCAAATCTCCTGTTGAAATAGAGATGCTCAGTGATGTTAGAACTTACTGGGAAAATCCCTAAACACAGGCTAAAATGTGCTTCTGAGTAACTGTTAGCTGGAGACTTTTTGAAAGCCATCCTCTTTTATTATCCCAGCTCTTTAAAACTGGATCATTTCTCCTCAGTATTCACTCAAACTTAACTATCGTGTTGCTATAACATCATTTCTAAAGGTGGTTGATGTTCAGCTTATTTTTCATATTAGTGCTTTTTATAAAATATCTAAAAAAAGCCAAAGATTATTCAAAGTCAGGTGCTATGACTTGCTATAAAGAGACTGTCAAAGTTTGTTCTTGAGCATTGTCTCACTTTTTGATAAGAAAATGAGATTAAATGGCAAGGCTTGTGCTTTTTGGGACTTTCTCAGTCTTTTCAAGAGTGAGGCAGAACTGAAGAGCAGAAATGTCTGTGAGACAGTGATGCTGCTTTGGAGCCAGAGCTTTAACCCTTTCATCCCTCCTGCCAAAACCACGTGAAAAACCAGCCTGTGCCGTTTTCCTGGTACGGAACCACGGTGCCTCTGTCCACCCAGCCTTGTAGGATGTGTCCAGAGGTTTAAGTGGTGCTGATGTTATTTAACTGTCCTGGGTTGGACAATGGGTGTCTGGTGGAAGTGGATGTGAGGGAGAAACAGTTTCCACATCCAGTCCTGTATCCCTCAGAGAGCCCTGGAGGATCCCTGGAGGAATATTGCCTTTGGAAGGAAGATTAATGCAGAGTGGTGTCTGCTTTGTTATCAGCTACACATTTACCTGTCCTGCCTCTGTGCCATGAGAACTCTAGAGTGCTTAAATAATTACTCTCATTTGAAGCCTGTGACTTGATAAATTCCTCCTTGGCCTCGTGCCATCACAGTCTGCTAAGCCGAAGGGCCACTGACAGTTTTAAGTTCTAGTGGCTCATAAAACTCCAGGCTTAGGAGTGGATGATTTACATCCCTGGAAAGTTCAAAATCTCAGCTTTCCAATAAGAAAAGGAATTTGTTTTGAATGGTGTCAGTTTGAGGTACAGGGCTTTGAAACTGGGCTCTGATTTACCAATGTGTGTTTTCTCAGACTTAATTTCAGCACACCCTGCTCAAAGACTGAGCTCTGATCTAACCCTGTGGTTACAAACTGCAGGAATCTCAAACTACTGTAAAATGTAATAGCTGCCCTTAGTGGTTTTAAGGAAGCTGCTGATGTCATATTGCAGAAAAAATCATTGTTGCTGAAGTGGGAAACTAAGGAAGACAGCCATGTAAGTGACATAAGTTAATATTTTGTCATCTACCAGGCTCAGAAATCTTCAAAACTGCAAGCAATTATAGGATTAGTAACTAATGAGTTCTGAACAGGAAACACCATAACCTGAGGTCAAGAGCTTAAAATAAGGGATGTGTACAGACTGCTTATGAGTTTTTAAGATGCAATTTAGTTCATTAAACTGTTTGATTTTGAAGAGGACTTGTTGTTCATGGCTTTGGTTGGTTGATGTTATTATTGCTCCAGCATTTTAGGGCCTCACTGTACCAGAAGGAGTGAAGAGGTTTAATAAATTATGTTCTCTGCCACAAAGACCCTGCAATTCCTATTATTAAATATTCCCAAAAATTTCTTTTTATAGTGAAGAGAAAAAAGGAAATAAGAAAGCAGCTCTTTGAGGAAGGGGACTGCTGGAAAGCAGAGAAATGAACAACCCTGAGGGACAATCTTGAGTTTCCACCAAGCTCAGGGTTTCTACAAAAGTGTGAAACCTCCCCTTCCTCGGTGCTCGCTGTCCACTCGTGTGTCTGACCCTGTGGCCAGTCAGAGCTGGAGTTAAAAGCCTTCCACATGTGGGAAAAGTTAGAGACTGGGCATTGCTCCAGCTCCTGAAATCCCTCAGTGCATGATGTAACCCCACGGTGGAATGGGCAGACTGCAGGAGGAGTCACTGGGATCCTGCCTGACAGGAGGTGGCTTGGGAGCCTGCAGGAAGTGTCTGGGCATTGAAGGAATAGATGGGGATCCTTCTGCTAAAAGAGCAAAGTTTGAGTAATTTAGTGACACTTTTTAGCACTGACTCAATGACAAAAGTGCACTTATAACTTGAATTGTCCTTAATGTAAGATTTTCCTGGATTTCTAAATGCATCGTTTCTCTCTCCTATATGCTGCCTGTCCTGTTGCTGGCCAAATAACATCAAAAAACCTCCACCTGTAGCTTCAGAGAGTGCATCCAGGTGTAGAATTTGAAAAATACTTATTAATATAAGTTAGACCTCCCAACACACCCCTCCCAAACCAATGTGAGATTTTGCTGCTGAGGCGGTGGAGTCAACGGGAAATAACTCCCCATTTATGTTCTTGTTTGGCTTATGCATGAGCCAATCGCCCAGGATAAATCCATCCTGAGCTGATCTGGTCGCAAGAAATTTTCTCCAAGCTGCCATCCTTAATTGTCTGCAGTTTCAATTAACCCAAGGTGGGATGGTGCCAAGTTTTCAGCACTTCCATCGGGCGAGCCCCGGTGCCCGAATAGGCGGCGGCATTTTGTATTCTTTGGGGAGCGGAGGGCAGCGCTGCCAAGTTTGCATTCAGTCATCCATCACATATTAGCCCACTGGAGGTCCATTCTTCCCGAGCAATGGGGGAGCTCTGCTTCCTACTTTGAAAGATTGCTCACACAGAAAGGCCTTTCCCCAAACCCAGCCCCGCTCAGACCAGAGAAAGGAAGCTTTTCTTCGATTCATGCAAGCCCTGGCTTTCCAAACTCCCCACAAAAATGATATTGTTTCATGCTCAGAAAACATATTCTCTGCAGCAACAGAGGAGAAAGTGCAGGGTGGTAGGACAGAAACCTTAAATACAGATTTTTCCAAAAGTTCTTGCTTGAGTTCTGGGCTCAACAAAGGTCTATTGTAGTGGCTGCCTCTTCCCATGGCAGGCTGGAGCATTGACTATGTGTGGACAGATATTGGCCAGGAGCCTCCCACGAGGCCGAAACTGAGAGCTTGGGGAAATTCCATTAGAATGATTTTGGCTTTCACTGTGCCCAACGTGCACCAGGACTTGCTAAGCTCATAAGCCTAAAATTGCAAGTGCTAATTTTGTTATGGAGTTAGGATATTTACCAGAATATTAATCTAAACGGTCTTGATGCTTCTTTAAATTTATCTTGCTTTCCACCACTCTGGCAGCACAAAGCTAAAAGGGAACATAAATTTCTTCTGCTTATACATGAAAATTAAACCCTGAGATCCTTTCCCTGTGTGCCCACCAGAACTGGCTAAAGAGTTTTTTCCACCATTAAGAAAAAGCTGGAAAAGGGCTAAAAAAAACTTTATTTCCAAGACATAAATTCACTTTCCATTGCCAAGAAATCAAAAGGCCTGGAACAGGCAGATTTTGTGGGTCAGTTTGGGGTTTATCTCTGGCACAGGATGCGGGCCAGCAGGTGAGAGAGGCTTGGGCTGAGGACTCTGGGGACTGTGGTTTTGTGCCTCTTTGCAGGGATGAAAAGCCTTTATTTGGACAGGAAAGGGTCACTCTCAGAGTATGCTGAGCACTTCAGCACCAGCTCTTGGTGGTTATCTCCCTCCTCAGGATTTCATCTTGTCAGGAGTTGTTTGTTGGCCTCTCAAAAGGAGCTCAGTGACCACTTTGCACTGGTTCTTTGTCTCTCCTGGTTGCTTTGGATCCAGCCTCTTGGATGTGCTGAATCCTCCTAAATAGCTTCTCTGTGCTTCGGGACAAAAGTCCATGCCAAGAAAGATATAAAGGTAGCTTGTGATCTGCAGGCAGCCCATTCCTCTTGGCCAGAGGCAGTGTAATGCATATTTTCCCTTTGCTTGTGGCTTGTACTTCCCTCCTGCACTGCTTGTAGCACGGTAATTCAGGGCTGACTCCTGATGAATGCTGCACACTGTGGGCCACAAGGCACGGGAGAACGGGATACATATGAAGGGAAAGTTCTCAGATCATTTTTCTTATTGAAGGATTTTGGCCATGTAAACAGTTTCCAGGAAAAAAAAAAAAGCAACAAAACCGCTGGCATTTCCCATGGCGAGCGCTCCTTATGAATGTCCTATCTATTTTTCCAGTTTGGTGGCCAAGTGGAGTCTTTAGAGGAGGATATACCACCTACAAGCCAGGGAATTTATATTTCCACTGCCAAGTGTTAATTATGATGTTGACTTAGCCACTTCACAGGTTAGCAAGTCAATCACAGGAGCCAGCAGTCCAAGTGCTGCAGCTCTGGGCTTGATGGAAAGGCTGCAGCACCCAGCGAGTGCCATTCTCAAACACATCAGCATTATTGGTTGGTTTATTTGCCATTCTCTGGCTGTTACTTCATATATTGCTTATTTGTCTTAGCTAAAGCACATTGGGATTTGCCAGGGTTGCTGTCAGAAAGAAGGAAATTCACTTTATTACCACCAGCCACGGGGCAGGGATGTTTTTTTGGTTGTTCTGATCCCTGACTTTGAACAATTCTGGCGATGGGGAATCCACAGTCTCTCTGGGTTATATATCCCCTATATATCCTGTAATCCTGTGTCCCAATATCCTAGTAATAAAATGAAAAAAGGTGGTCCTCAATTGAACTAAAAAATTAATTAATTAATTAAACTAAAAATTAAATTAAGGGGCTTCCCTATCAGGGGATCCAGAACTCAACAACTAGCTCCAGCACAGGAGATTTTACAACGCGTTTTTACAATTATTTTAACTAAAAATTGAGTTTGTGGCATCCAACTCCACCTGGGAGGGAGCTTTTCCTGCTGACAGGAGCAATACTGAATTTCCTTTGGTACGGGGTGTCGGGTGTCCATGTAACACACATTGCCTTAATGCTATCTTTTTGCAGAGAACACCTCGGGCTGCTCCAGTTTGTGCTCATACAGGTCAGGAGAGCTCACGGAGCAGCACGGGGACAAGCCCAGGCTGCCAGAGAGGAAATTCAAACCCACAGGAGCGTTTTCCATGCCCAGAGGGCCCTGCATTGCCTGCATTGTCCCCTGTCCCCTCCAGCCTGCTCTGCTGAGGGGATGGGTTTCTCCTGGGCAGCCTTCAGGGGCTGCCAGCCAAATTCTCATGTGACACAAAGGCATTGATTTCACTGGGGATCTGGTGGAGCTGGATAATTGAGCTCCGTGTCCCTCCTTTCACCACCCCACGGCTCACATTGCTGCCGGCCCAGGCTTCAGCACAGGCAGGGCTCGAGGCACGGTGGGTTCAGAGAACGAGGTCAGAGCAGGGCTGGTGGAGGTCTCTCAAGCCTCCCATTAATGTGGCACTGCCCAATTTGTTGACATTTGAGGCAGCAGAGCAGATTTTTGTCCGAGTTCAGTCACTAATCACTGCTCAGGGCTGTGTTTATGGCTGTAATTTCCATTACATTACATAAGTGCCTCTGCTTTACATCAGAGCACTGCAAAACATCCCCAGACCAGACTCTTCAGGAGCGGCCTCCTCTCTTTTTCCAAATGCCTTGCACTCAATTTGTTTTGTATCTTGTGCCTCTCATTTCTATTTCATTTTGCCTTGCCAAGCCGTGGCTGATTTCATTCCATCTTCTCTTCACGATGTGTTTTGCTCTGCTCTGAGTTTGCTACCCTTCCCTGGGCTGCCAAAGATGCAAATTCTTGATGCTACCACATGTGACAGAACTAGGCCAGGCAGATCTGCCGCCCGGGGGCGATTACTGGAAGTCAGATTTCAAGGAACTCCTTCTGTGGTCTTGTGAGTTAGAAAAATGTGCACATTCCTGCGTGTTTGAGGTGCTAGTACCAAGGACAGAGGAGCTCCAGCACGGAGGAAAAGCCGCCCAGGGAAACTCAGATTTGGTTTAAAAGCAAGGAACTGCCTGGTGAAGGGTTACCCATCTGTTTCCTCAGCTTGTTTTACAGCCATGCCCGAAGTCTGCTAAAGACGGGAGGTGAGGAATGATAATTCTGGTCCCCAGGAATAGTGCAGGCTTTTATTGCTGTGTCCTGAGTCATTTTTAGTGCTCGAATAAGTATATGGTTCAATCAAAGTAAAATTATAAAGGACATGCAAATATTCCTAATGAATTCTGAAAGTATCCTGCTGCCTGCTGACCAATATCATCTGCAGCAATCCATACAATTAAATACTTTCCGTTATCGCAGACCAATATAAATGTAAATTGTCCGTGCTCTTAGTTACAGCAAAGCCATTAAAAGAGAAGAATTCCACCTCTCTTGCCTCTATACGTGACATTCCTTCAGCTAAAATGATTTTAAATATGGAAAAGTGTGGGGCTGGGTGTGTGGAGCAGAATTTTGGCTCATCTCTTGCTTCTGACCTCCAGGAGAAATTTGAAAAACAGCTTCCTCAGAGGTGCTGTACAAAGCAGTGCTGTCTCAGTGCCTATTCACTGTGTATGTTTAATATGTCAGTAGTTCAGGGTTCTTATAAATGATCTTTATTTCTATTGCACAGATTTCGCCAATATTTTTGGTAAATGTATTAATTTGACATCTGATTTTTTAATAGCAGATCAGCTACTCCTTCACTTATTGTTATTATATTTATCAAGAGTGTTGATGGCTTACTTCCTACCTCACACTAGGAGTAAAAAAAGATGATGTTTGATACATAAATCATTAACTTTTGAGACAAATGACACTGGCCAAGTCCCCATCTCCAGGACTGGCTGCTGCCTTGTTCTCAGCAACTCCTGCCTGGCATGAAAGGAGTGAGAAGAAAATTGAGAAGTCTTGAATTTCTGCTCTTCCCATCTCATCCCAAAACCACCTAGAACTTCGTGAAATGGGCTCTGGAAAATTTATAGGTGGTTTTGGAACCAGCAGTGTGGAGAAGGGCCTGGAAATGAAGCAGAGCTTTGTGTGTGGAAAGAACACGAGTTGCTGTGATTCATGCGAGAGAGCACACGAACCTCATGGTCTGAAACTGCATCAGCAAAGCCCTCAAAGTATTTCAAAGTGAAGCCTCCAGCGTCTACCCAGAAAATAATGAGCTCCTGACAAAGTGTAACTTGGCAGAGAAACTTTCCAAAGACAAGTTTAGAAAACCGTAGATCTTTTCCAGCTTCGCGTCTTTGCTGTGAGCAGGGAAAGCCAAGAGCCCCAGCGAATGCTTTTGCTATTAGCAAAGGCTTTATTAAAAGGTACAGGACGTACTTCAGAGGCAGGAGGGGTTTCTGCTGGGAGATTATGCACAGGAGCTGCTTTTGCTGTGAAAGGGTTTTTTTTTAATACTGGAAAAGGCACTAATTGAGGCTTCTGTGTCTGTGGCAGCTCTGCCGTGGCCTGCATTCAATTCCCTGCTCAGCAGCCCAGAGTGCTGCTCGTGTCTTCAGATAGTGATGGGTAAAAGTCACTCCTGTGCTGGAAATGCTGTGTTTCACGCAGAAATAAGGCAAAAGGAAGGTGTGACCCACCCATTCTGCTTTCCACGAGCCCCTCAGATGTGACCCATTTCTACAGCTCTGCTTCTGTTTTTAGAATGGTGCCAGTTTTTCTGAATCCATTGTTGTCTTTGCTGTTCCCATCTCTGGTGTGCCCTGCTGTTTCTAATCCACAGTTTTTGTCTAGGCTGTGTCTGCCATGGGCTTTTTCTTCCCCCTCTACAGCTACAGCAAGAACAGAGGTTGCTTTGCAGATGTGAGAAAAAAGTATTTAGCAGATGGCTTTTTTTCCCCCCAGTCCGGAGTTTGTAGCAAATTGCTCCACTTGGCTGATTGCTGTGCCCCCTGCCAGGAGCCTGAATTCAGCTCCAGAGCACCCCACTGACCTGCTTGTTTTGTTTCTCTTTTCTGAGCTCCCATTTCCAGAAATTGATGTTCAAGTGTCTGAGCCCTTAACAAAAAAGCCAAGCTCCAAGGGCAGACGGAAATCCCTGTTAACTTGTGCCTCATCCCAGTCCCTGTGAGTTAGACCAGCTGGGTTTGGTGTGATTCTCCCATGGTTACCCCTTGGAATGCTGTTTATCTTTTTTTTTTTTTTTTAGTTTATATGCAACACATTTGAATGATGAAATATGAAATATGAAATAAGCAGGCTGTTTCTTGTGGCTGGTGTAAAATTCCTTCTGTGGTCAGAGCTGGGTGAAGGATCCTCCTGCACTTCCCATCCGCAGGGTGAATCACTGGGTTGTGTAACAGCAGCAAACACTGGCACACCGAGGTGCAGGAGCATCGTGCACATGTGGGAGTGATCCCTCTGGTCCCACAAAATGTCTAGAGATGAAAGGACCTTCAATTGATGTAAGACAATGAGCAGGACCCATGCATTTTGGGTCAGTTGCAGATTTTTCTCAAATTCTCTGGTGTCTTTCTCTGTGGGTTTTGGTAACATTATAATTTATTTCCATGGATTCATCTTCTCATTCTGGTAATTGGCCTGGCAAATCTTCTTGGCTTCAGAGTAAAGCTGCAGTTTTCTATTGTTACCCCAGAATTTCAGGCAGTCCTGTAGCACTGTGCATTTGTGCTGCACATCTGGTCAGACTTTCTTCTTCAGAGCAAAAGACTTCAGAGAATCAAAGAATGACAGAATGGCTTGGTTTGAAAGGGACCTTAAAACTCATCCCATTCTACCCCCTCTGCATGGCAGGGACACCTCCCACTGTCCCAGGTCACTCCCAGCCCCATCCAGCCTGGCCTTGGGCACTGCCAGGGATCCAGGGGCAGCCACAGCTGCTCTGGGCACCCTGTGCCAGGCCCTGCCCACCCTCCCAGGGAACAATTCCATCCCAATATCCCATCCAGCCCTGTCCTCTGGCAGACTAAACCCCTTGTCCTGGCATTCCAAGCTCTTGTAAAAAGTCTCTCTCCATCCTTCTTGTCGGCTCCTTCAGCTCCTGGGAAGCTGCAATTACCCAAAACCTTCTCCTCTCCAGGTGAACAATCCCAGAGCTGCTCCATCCCTCTGATCCCCCTGCAGCCTCCTCTGGATCTCTCCAGCAGCTCCAGGTCCCTCCTCTGCTGGCCCCAGGACAGCTCTGCAGATTTCCTGTTCTCTCCTACACTGCAGGGATAACACTCCAGCTCTTCACTTTTTAATGATGGATTTTCTGACAATTTTACAGCACTCCTCAGGAAGATGCTTAATTATGGAAATGAGGATATGAAAACACCTTTCCTGTGAGGTCCTTGGAAGATTCAGCTCCCAGGGACACAGATTGCCCTGTGGGGTTTCACCAGAGGTTAAACAGAGGCACAGCAGATGATTTATGAAATCATTTCAGAGCAGAATGCCTCAGTCTCAGTTCTCAGCCCTAACCATGGGAGCACACCATGAGCCCCAAGGCTGTGGGCACTTTCTGGAATCTCTGCTGAGAGCACGAGGTTTTGTGGCAATTCCACGGGCCCAGCTCTACTGAGCTCCAGTTCTCTTGTTGTGGGAAAGGAGACTTGAGGATGGCAGACCCTCAGTCAGGAAGGTTTTATCTCAGCCTTTATTGTTGAGATGTATTTTTTCCAAGCCTGGGGAATCCACTTACTGGGGGACCTGTTCATTCCCACTTGGCAATGACACTTTAATTCTGTACCTCAGCATTCCACTAAACTCTCATTCCTAGGTGAACATATTCCTTGGCTGCCCTGTTGGTTCACCTCAAACTTTATTCCAAGTTAGATTTCCCCACCATTCAGCAGAATCCCTGGTAAGCCAGTCTGGCAATTTGTATTCCCAGATTCCACAGAGGAGAATTTGTCCTCTCCAGAAAGGTCCATCCTCACAGCACCACAAACCAAGGCTCTGTGGTAAAGCACAGGTGAGCTCTGTGCCCCCTTTCCTGTCCCTCACCTTCCACAGGTCCCTGCAGGACAAATCCAGGAGGAATTCACTTCTTTCTTTATGCTGCATGAGAGCCAGGATCAAAATCACACCCACACGTGTGCCACTACTGGAAATGTGAGCTGAAATATATTCTAAAAAATGAGATTACTCCAAATGAGCATTTGTTTGGCTTTTCCAGCTCAGCATTCAGAGTTTCACCTCCTCACATCCTAAAGGGAATAAACCTAATTTGTAAGAAAAACCCTTTGCTTTTTATGGATGCAGCTTTTTCATTTCCTGGGCTTTGCACCTCTAAGAAAGAGCAACATAAACCATGAGCGAGACATTACTTCAGCCAGCCTACTCCAGGCTGCATTATTCCCTTGAATTCATTCAGCAGCATAATTTTTGCATGGTCTTATCCTTTTCTATTTTTTTTTTCGCCTCCAACAACAACAGGATTTTTAAAAACATAATTCACAGACATATTTTTAGCTGCTGTGAATCCCTGCAGTACCACGGGTCAAATCCACCAGCTGGTCTAACATGTTTTGGAGGCAAAGGGGAAGTGGAGCTGTCTAAGACACCAGAGCAGCACCATCAAATCCCAAACCTGAGAAATCTCAGTGTCTGTCTCCTCTGCTGCCCCAACCCAGCTCTGCTCTCTTCTCTTTCCCCACTCCTCCAAGCTGTTTGTTTTCCATCTTGAGCCACGCTGACTCCCAGCCAAACATCCCGGGGGGGCAGGAGGGTTATTTATCCACAGCCACAATCCTTTGGTGGGGAACAAGCAGAATTTGTCTTGGGAAAAGGAGAATCCCTGTCCCTGGAGATGGCAACGAGCTGAAGGTAATTGGGCAGAGCAGCCAGCAATAAGGAGCCCTCTGGCTCCTGGACCAGTATTTTGCTGCCTTAAAATTCAATTTGGTGTTTGAAAATGAGCTGACATGTTTTACTCCCCAACGGGCACAACTCTGAGCTTTTAGAGATGGGAGTGAACATGAGATTAATTCTCTTTTTTCTCTCCTGGGGTGCAGGAGAGCACGAGCACTGTGGGCTCACTTTCATAAATTTTCACTTAGTAATTGAAGGCCAGGCTGCTCCAGCTTTTATTCGAAAAAGGAGCAGAAATCCTTTGAAGAAATGATTGAGGTGGTTATTCTTTCAAACAGGCCATTTGGTTCAAAGCAAGCCATTACTGGTTTCAAAGATTTACAAAAAAGATTTGTCAGGGAATTTTTTCTCAAGAATAGGAACTCCTGAAATGCTGCTGACTCCCTCTTAGTTTCCTTCTTGCTGAGTCCTCAGAACCAAATGAAAAATGGCATCGTTCAATGACTAAATATGTGTTGTGAAAAACTTCCAAGCAGTTGTACCTGTTACTTTATCATCACTTGGCAAAGGTTCTTTTATAGAGACAACTTTTTCTTTTTCCTTTTATTTTTTTTTTTTTGACATCCAATGGAGAGGACAATGGAGAGAAATACTGAATGAAATTACACAAAATGAGAGGAACAAAGAAATTTTTTTTTCTAATACAGGGGCCACTGATGCACCAAATAACTGATTTGAAATACTGTCATTCTAGTAAGTACAGTAGATATCATTTATAAATATCCTTCAGTGCTTACAGAGAGATCAGTGCAAACTAGCCAAGTCTTTCTTCAAGTCAAATAAAAATTGGAGTCCAATTTTAGTTTTCCTCCTCCATAATGGAGCAAAAGCCCAGTTCTGGTGAAGGGTGTCACTGCTGCAGAAGGTGGGTGCTGGCTCACTCTGGCAGGGAGAGGTGTGGGATGGTTTGTGCTGTTTGGATGCTGCTGTGACCTCCCCAAGTGACATCTGCCACTCGGATGGGTGTGACTGGTGTCTGCCACAGACAGAAATCTTGAAAATTGATGAAGATCTTTGTTCTGTCATCTCAGAACAAGGAATCAGTTCCTTGTCCCCCTTACCCATCTTATTCCTCTTCCAAAAATGGAAAAAAAAAACAAACCACAAAAAAAAACCAACCCCAAACTCAATTTATTTATTCACTTCTCAACTCTGCCTGAGCCTGTTTTTTAAAGACCCTTCTTTTGTGAGTTTAATCAGATGCTTGATAAGAGAAAAAGCGTTGCTAACTAACGAGGGCTACAAAGCAGCCCCTTCAGGGAACACATGACCTCATCCCCAGGATTACTCCAGCACAGGAATTCAGCCTCCAGCACACCCAGAACAAACCTTTGCAGGGAAATGCTTTATCCGCCTCCCCTTGGCCGGGCATCTGCTTTGCCAATGTCCTCCTCAGTGCTGGGATGAAACACGTATGGAAATTCAGATTTTCCTGCTCCCGAGCAGCCTGCCCTGCTGGCTGGAGCTGCCTTTGGGCCGCTGCCCTGCTGGAGCCGCCAGCCCTGGCACAGGGATGCAGCCCTGGCACAGTTTTCACTCCCAGCTCCCTTTGTGCGTCGGGGTTTTGTTGGCTGCTCGGAGCCTTGGCAGGCGGGAGCGGCTCTGGGGGGTCACACAGCGCTCCCCAAACTCAGCCTCTGCCAAAAGGTGGCACAAATCCCTCCCTGATGGATGAGGAGTGACACCACCGTGTTGTCCTGGTGCTCTCGAGGCCTTTAGCACCTAACATTGGACAGCACCAGTGTGCCAAGGACGCCATCCCTGCTCGGGAAACTGGTGGGTTCCAGCCAGCAGCTCTGGGATCTCAGTCTGGGTGTCAAGACTTAGCTCCTGCTGCCCCTGTGATGAAGAGGAGGACGTGGTGAGCAGCTCCCCACCCTGGCACACTTTTGCTGGACAAGGTCCCCAAGGAAATGCAGACAGGACTCCTGCAGTTCTTGAAGCAAAATTAACTAAAAGGCAATATCCTGTCAAGCCCCAGGCTGGAGACCTGGTTTAAACCCCATTATCCCTAGCCAGGAGCCTGTAACCCTGCTGGAAGGCAGCACATCTGTGGCTCACACTGAGATGTATCATTTATTTGTTTCTAATTATGCACATTTAGCAGCAAATTACATGACAGATTAAACACTGCATTACAAGTGTGGTCTGATTAATTCCGCACCACGCTTCCAAGTCTCTCAGCAACTATCTTCACTCATTTTTAACACAGATAATTTTATTAAATCTGGTGCTACGAAAAATGAGTTAAGAGCTTTGGATTCCTGTTTTTAGTGTGGTCTCTTCCCCAGGCTGGCTACCTATAAATAATTATTACATCATGCCACATTGGATACTTCTCATTTAAATAACTGTGTAAATAGCTCTGCCATGAGCCAAGACAAGCTGGGCTATCACAGGTTCAGCAGATGCCACTTCCTTGAGCTCTGCTCCTGGAAATGTGAATTCTTCATCATTGGAGGCAAATGTTGCAAAGCCTCGAGGTCTGAGTTTATTCTACAAATAATTGGCCTGAAGAGAAAGTTCTGCCCTAAACAGCAGGGCAGTGGTGTCAGAGCAGCTCTGCTGCAGCCAGGTTGTCCCATTCCCAAAGGTCTCCCCTGCCCTTTCCACCATCAGTCTGTGACCTGTTTGGAGGGTGACTGGGATTAAACCTTATTGAGAGCTGTAGCCCCTTGGCTCCTCTTATTTAACACCTTGGGGCTTCCTTTTATCCAGGTGATATATTAAAAGAATTAAGACATTCTAGCATGGAGAGCATGGAGTTTATGCAGAAAAATTGAGAGCAGAGGAAGCCTTTTCATAGGAGTAAACTGAACAATCTTTGTAGAGCAGCTGGAAACAGAGAATTAGAAAGTTTAGTTATTTGTACTTTGTTTAGACTTCTTAGAAATCAGGGTGAAAAGTGACTGGGCTGAAATGGCAGAACTGAGGGATGGTCTCAGCTCTCCCAAGTCCCAGCTCCGTGCATTTCCCACATTCCTGGCTCTGCCCTGAACTCCTTTGCTCCTGATGGAATGGCGATAGCAATGGGATGTTCAGGCAGGATTTCTTTGCTTCTCTCGTCAGCAGCCTGGTGATTCCTAAGGAACACAAATCAGCAGAGTCTGAAGGACCCAGAAACTGGAAGGCACCTCTTGGTTGTTGAGGTTCCATATCCTGTTCCTGGAGGCACCTTGTCACATAATCTGTTTTTCACTTCTTTTAATGATTGCATATTTTCAGCAGTCATTTTCTCCCAGCTGTATGTCTGCCAGCCGACTTAATTTGTTATTTAATTCATGAGATTTGCTCAATATTTCATTGCTCAAAGGTGTCACTGATACTGGAGTAAGACCACCTCTGATCCCTGAGTTTTTACTCTGTTTTGAAAAAGAGCCAAACTCAGTGTTTAGTTTGGAAAATCCCGTTCTCTCTCTGAGATCCTGAACAAGGATAGACCTGGAGAGATTTTCCATGGCTAAGAGGACAAAACTTCTGAAACAAAAGTAGTTTATAATGGAATAATCATGCTAATTTACCTCAAAATAGTCACTGTACAACAGAAGGTTTAGTCCCTCATGGGTCTCCTTTTATGCTTATCATTCAGAATTTACCAGAGCTCTTCCACATTTTTATGGATGTTGGCTTCAGTGGATTATTTCTCCTTCCCCTTTGTGGCACTGTCATGCTGATGGCTTTGAAATATGAGCCTTTGCTAAATTCTAAACTGTACACAAAGCAATTCATTAAAATTCCTTCCCAAACAGCCCTGGCAAAGCCCTGTCAGTGCTGCTTTCCAGCCAAGGTAGAAAGGGTGGAGGCTAAAATGCATCCAAGTAATTTTATTTCAAGATGGTTTTCGGCAGGATCTGTGAACCAGAACAGCTTCCCCAAAACAGGAACATCATCTACGAGCCACAGGCAAAGGTGAAAACTGAACTGAAGAGTTCAGGCTTAGCTGAGTGATATTTAATGCAGGATCTCAGGGGCTGCACAGGGCAAAAAGCACCCGTGGATTGTTTTAATTGCAGTTCTTTGAAAGAGTTGGAGGTATAAATGTGATCACAGGAGCTCTGGTAGGATTTCAGATAATCTAAAATTCCTGTTGTTTTTAGGACTGATTCCAGTGGCGTGGGCAATGCCCTGGGAATGGGTGATGGATGCATTCTGAGCTTGAAAACTCCAGTGTGTGACAACTCAGGAATCTCTCCTGAATTAACTGTGCAGAGCAGCTCCCATCTCTGCACTCAGGGTGTTCTGGGTTGTGGCTGCCCTCAGTCCCAGAGTTTCACTGCTCTGAAATGTGCAGGGCCAGCACCAGATGGGACACAGGTGGCTCCAGGGGGCATCCAGAGCCCTCAGCTGTGGCTGCTCACCCACATCAAACACAAACTGCTGCTGGTTTGCCCTGAAATGAGAACGATTTCAGTCACAAAGTCCAGAGGAAAATGTGCTTTTATGTGTTTGAAGAGCTATAAATGCCTTCTGGGAGGTGTTTGAACCACTGTGGTGGGACTCAGCAAAGCTGCCTCAGCTTCCTCTGGCTTGCAGTGGGTGAAATACCTCAGCAAAAAGGCAGAGGCTCCTGGGGAGTTTGGGAGTCTCAGACTCAGCCTCTCCATGTCCCAGTTTTCCATAGTTGAAGGGAAGGAGTGTGCTTTGTTTGTCCATTATAATTACAAAAGCTTTCAGAGAAAAGGCTCCTTGCTTTCCTCCAGCACATGTGGATGCCATGAGGCTCCTCGTGTGGGGCTGTGGACATGTCTAAGTCCCTTCTGTGACAGAAAATGTGGATTTGTATCCCTAGACTTCAACTCTTCTAGTTAAACAACTTTTAAAATTTTCTTCCCAGCTCTTTCCTCTCTGCCACTTTCTCCATTGAGTTTTTCCAGAGGATGCTTTCTTGCTTTTTTCCCTCTTTTTCACCCTCATTGCACTCCCACAGACAGCCAGATCATTTTGGTAAATGCTTATCTCCCTTTGTGATTTTCAGGAAGAGCTTTAGTCTGAAAATCTGGCCTAGGTGGGGTGGCAAAGGCTTTTTATTCAATGCTTTCACATTTTGCAATTTATTAAAGGGAAGTCACTGAGCCTGGATCCATAACTTTGTGTGGGCTTTCCAGATGTGGGATTTCTTATCTAGAAAACTATAGAACATTTGCAGGATGTTTATTCTTTATGACCTGGCCATGGAGGTAGAAGTGAAATTGTTTGACTATAAATTAAAGGTAAGTCCTTGACCTGGAACCTGGATGGAATCCTGCTTATCACTCTGCACTTTATCTGTTGGAACCAGTGAGAAAAAGGCAATCAGCTTCCCTCTCTTCCCTTTGAAAGTTATGACCCTCTTTTCACCTCTTTGTGCAGCTGATTTAAGACTTTGAAGAAAATTCCTGAATTATGAAAATTTCCCTTTGGAGTTTCACACCCTCAGGGCCTGCTCGTATCTGCAGGGTCTAATTGGGGTTGAAACAATTGCCACACTTTTTGCACACAAATTCTCTGGGAGCCTTGGGGAGCACAGTGGATTTTCTGAATTACTCTAAATTCGGCCGCCTTAAAATTCCTCTCCTTAGAATGGATACAGTGTAAATAAAGAAGGGGAGGGGAGAAGGTGACAATTTGGCTTTGATCATTTCTGCTGAAAAGATTCAGGGCTGATGGCTTAGGACTGTTATGAATTTCTGCTCTCCATTGTGATTTAATGTAGTTTGACCTGCACTGAGTATCCCTGCTGATTCCTTTGCCCTGTTGGATTTGGGAATGGAAAGAAAATTATTTTCTGTCGTTATGAACATGTGGAAACAGCAGTGAAGTATGATGAGGTCAGAGCCGTTCACGTCTTGGCCTAACATGTCAGAACTTCCAGGGCCCTGTCCCTTGCTTTGGGAACATTTCAGTTGACTTCAGACTTAATCCACTTCTGCTGGAGAGTATTCCTGGAGCCTCAGGAGTCACAGGCTCTTGGCAAAACCACCCCAGCACTCTGGCCTTGAGAGGGTGCATCTTTTGAGGCCTTGTCTTGTGAAAATGCCCTCTGGCAGATGGCCTCCATTTATGAGTCCTGTGGAATAGCACTGCTTGAATTCCTTGCAGAAAATGCCCCAATTCCCCATCTGCAGAGAGGGAATGGTCCAGGTCAGATCAAATCCCTGCTGTGGCTCTTTTGTCTTGGTGGCAGTAGATGAGGAGAGGGGGCAGTGATCATGTGGTGTCAGTGCCTGGGCACTCCAGGCTGCAGGGAACACACACATCACACCTTGGTGGAAACTCTGGGAACACAAAGTTCCTGCTGTTAACAGATCACAGAAAACTGTTTTGGGGTTAGCAATTTGCAAACCTTAAAATGCTCCTTGTTGTGTTCCCTGGAGAGGGCTTTGGCTCTTCTCCAGCCGAGTCTTCCTCCTGTCAGAATCCAGCCCGCTGTTATTTTACCCAGATTTTAACAAGATGTGCTTGGATCCAACATGGTGCTGACAATATTTGATCCCCTCCTGCTGTAATGTTGGAAATATCTGCTTAGACAGGAATTGTTTCCTTTTTATTCCCCACCAATTTTTTTTCCCTGCAATTTTTATGTCTAATTTCCAAGTCATGGCATGTAGAGGGTGTCTGAGCAAATCTAATCAGCCTTCTGCCTTCGTTAGGAAGGACAGCTGAGATAGTTTTTAACACCTCCATTCCTTCCTTGCTGCAATCTGTTTTGATTAAAATTGCACGGGGCTCTCATCTGCATATTTATCATTCCACATACCCACAAATCATCTCACAACTCTGCCACTCCTGAACATTCAGGAGAGACTGGAGTGCTACACCAGGACTTTAAAGTATGCAGACATTAATTTAGTTTCTCACACCTGCTGCTTTCCAGCAAATATGGCTTTGGGGAAGGGAAATATTCATGCATTACCTTTGCTTAATATTCCCCAGGAGTTAGGATTCCTGGGGGTTTTTTCAAGACTGATTGAAAATTTCCTATTAAAAACCAAATTTCTAATTAAATAGAAAGGTCCTGAAAAAGTTCTGATGCTGGGAGGGGGGGTGAGGGGAAGGGGGGACAACTAAACAAAGAAATAACCCTTTTTAATAACATTTTCTCAGCTTTTGACATCCACACCGTGACGTGCTTTCAGATCTTCAGATGAAAGGGCTGCAGTGGAAATGAAAATTATTCCTTCCCTTTGTGCTATTGACAGTAAATCTTACCTCCACCACATATTATTAAGTGCATCACCAGGCAGGATTTTTAAGGAGTGTTTTCTAGAAATAGCCTTTTTCTGCTCTTTGGTTAAAATCTAACTTTTAATGTTCATATAATAAATTTTTTTTTTCTTACCAGAATCTCCTTTTGCCCCAGCTGATACCGCAGAGATGCTATTATTTGCTTCTCAATTCACAATTTTTATTTTTTAATCAGACATTTAAGATGTGTAATAGGCCACAACACCTTTTCTTCTTATTTATATTGAGGTTGTGCCTCGGGGAGCAGGAGAGCAGGAGACAACTCTTGCCCAAGGAGGGTGGGAAGGTGCCAGATGGGGAGAACACGAGCTCCAGATTTATTGTCCTGCATGACAAGCAGAACATTCTGCACATCATCCACGTCATCATGTGCAGGATTTTTGTAGTCAGGGTGGCAGGAAGACCTGAGGGCACAGCTCATTAGGATGAGGGGTGTTCCCTATTAGACAAAATATTTGTAAAACGAGACACATTCTGGGTCATACAAACCTCTCAAAGTACCTGAGAGATGTCAGGTATCACCCAGCTCCTCTTACAGACCACAGGGCCAAACTCCTGCTGGCAAGGGTCATTTTTTGCCAACCTTTGCTGCAAGACTTTGAGGTGCCCCTAAATAATTCAGCAGCTGATGTCTGCAAAGAAAATATCAAGAAGATTTCTCCAAGAGGCAGGTTTAAAATACAGTCTGCATAATTCCCTTCTGTTCTGAAGGGAAGATGAAGGAAAATGAAGGGACAACAGAGCCTGGCAGTCGCTGTGGCTTCGTTTCTCTCCTGCTCCCGGGTGGTCGATTGTGGTTGGAGCTGTTGTTTGGATATGTCTGAGGAGCTGGGGTTGCAGAGAAGGATGTCCTCTTTGTTCTCCCAGCCAAGGCCGTGGCTAATGTATAAAGAACCGCAGGAAGGTGTCTTGTTTTGTAGATGTCACATCCAGGAATGGAGCTCAGCTAATCACGCTGGGCCCTTGGCAGATGGGATGGGAAACACCTGACAGGGATGAATTAGCTCAGACATGACACGAGGTGTCAAAGCACAGGGGTCACAGAGCAGGCGTGGAATGCTGCTCCTAGACCACCACGATGTTTCTCCAGAAACTTCAAAGGGATGGCAGCCAAGACACATTAATTCTTCCAGTATCATCCATGAGCTGAGAGGTCTGGCTGCCTCTGATGCAGCAAGTGTCCTCTCAGAGTCCTGGTGCTCCTGTGGCTTTCATCAGTACTGAAGGTGACGGTGACAGCGGCTCTTGCCGGAGCAGGTTTTCATTTTCCAGGCATATTAAAGAAATCACAGTTTGTACCAAGATTAAGGGATTTGTCAACTCACACCGGTCAGCAGAAAAAAGTGCGATTTCCTTGGTTTGGGCAAGGCCCGTATTCCTGTAGGTTGGGATTTACAGAAGCCATAAGGAAATGAATGCTCAGCTTTCACTAAAATTCAGTGAGAATGAGATGCAGAGCTGCCTCCAGTTTGTTCCATTTTCCATTGGTGATCCATCTGTCGAGCAGCCTGTCCCTTTAATGACTACTTGAGGGTTAGGCACCAGTTTTAGCTGTATGACCTTGTCCTGGGGCCAAAAGTGCAGAGCAGCACCTGGAATTGCATGAGAAGCACTTCGCAAAGCCCAAGTGGGAGTGCTCAGACTAAAATCCCAATTTAAATACAGTCCTGAACACGTGTCATGAACTGGTAACCGAGTTTAGGGACTGAGTCAGAAATGAGACCTGGACCGTGTCTGTCTCTGTTATTCTTTATTAACAACTTTGTGATCTCTTCTGGTGCAGGCAGGACTTGCAGGAATATTTGAGCAAATGGGGTGAGTGTTAGAAATGCCTTAAAGCTGAATGATTTTCCCTAACAAGGAAGAAACCTTCCCTGCTGCTTGTTTACTTCTGATTAATTCTCCAGTAAAAAGGGGTGAAGTTTGCCCTTTGTGAGCTAAACGCTCCCTACAAAACCCACTGAACTTCAGTGAAGTGTCTGATGTGTTATTGTCATTCCCTCACAAAAGCAGCTGGGATAGCATGGGAAAAACAATCCCTCCACTTAGGGGGAAATCAGAAGGGTGGAAGAGGCTGGTCTCTCATCTGACAAATAAATCAGCATCAAAACTATGACGTTTAGAGAATAAATTGCTGTTTCCTCCATTACTGGCTTTTCATAGCTTGCAACCAGTGAAAGCACAGTCACTGATGTAACCATTAAACCAAGCTCTTTTGGGAGTGGGCAGGAAAACAAATGCAGAGATGACATTTATTAGGTGTGCTCGTTCAGGCAGTGCATTACTGCTTTGGCTCCTCACTCTACGTGCTGAGGGGCTGATCCTGCACGGAAATCAGTGGATGTCTTCCCACTCCCCTGGCTCACTCCATTGAAAGGAACACTCACAGCCTGAGGAGGAACAGGAAATATTGGAGCTAATTGGAAAGGATGAGTTTCAGGAGGAGCTGCAGAGCCCAGCCAGGTGCTTGTAACTGTACACGAGTTATTGTGTTATAGCTGAGGAAAGATCAGACAGTGGGAAATGCTGCCTGGTGGAAAGGGATATCGGCTGCTAAAAAGGCATTTTTACACTTGTAGTTTTATTGCTGTCTCTGTTGTTGGAGTCTCTGCTTCTCTTGTGTCTCACTACTTTCATACTAAAATATCCTTGTGATACAAGCACTGACACCAGAACCTTCCACCTGCAGAGAGCTCCATTTATCTTCATGCTCTTGATAAATCATCATATGGTGGAACTTACTATGGAGCTACAAGCCCTGGAGTTCAGATTCCACAGCAATCTTGGAGTAATTTCAAACATATAGAAAAGAGATGGAATGACTTTGGTGGTGTTGATGCAGCTTTTGACAATGTCTCAAGTTTCTTATATGGTCCAACCTTGAGCAGCCTTCAAGCAGTGGAGGGGTAAAGAAAATACAGAATTTAACACTGGTTAAATCGGAACAGATTTTATTTATTTTATCTACCTCTGTTTTCAGTTGAGCTGAGACTCAGCAGGCATCTTTGCCCCGGTCTTCTGCTTGAGGGAGTTTAAACTTTCTACAACCCACTGTATTTGTCTAAGCTGGAAATAACAGCACCTTTCTTCATGTCTGGTGACATTTTCTTCAGAATCACACTGAGATCCTGGAAAACCACTGTTATTGCACATCAGAGCAAGTTCAGCAGCGTGGATGAAGTGTGACGGTCCTGTTCTCTGAGGATGCAGCACATGAGCAGTGTCACACCTTTGCTGGGTGGTGTAGCTGCTGTTAATCCCTTACACTGTTCCTTCTTCTTTTAGGGAGCAAACACACCAGGAAAGAAAAGGATCTCCAGCTTGGTTTGGCCTGGCTCTCCAATTTCTGCTGCAGATTACAAAGGCCAAGCAGACCTAAGACTCTCTCAGGCTCGAAAGGGAACCGGGCACCACCATGGGACTCCCCAGCCGGGTCTTGGCCTGCGCCATCCTCGCTTTGCTGTCCCAGCATGTCACTGGGGGACTCATCAAGAGAATGATCCGGCAGAAGAGGGAGACTGGGCTGAACGTGACCTTGCCAGAGGATAACCAGCCTGTGGTTTTTAACCATGTCTACAACATTAAGCTGCCCGTTGGCTCCCTCTGCTCCGTGGACCTGGACACGGCGAGCGGTGACGCCGACCTGAAGACGGAAATTGAGCCCGTCAAGAATTACGAGGAGCACACGGTGAATGAGGGGAACCAGATTGTCTTCACTCACAGGATTAACATTCCCCGCCGGGCTTGTGGCTGTGCAGCTGCCCCAGACATTAAGGAGCTGCTGAGCAGACTGGAGGAGCTGGAGGGGCTGGTCTCCTCCCTGCGGGAGCAGTGTGCCAGCGGGGCTGGATGCTGTCCTAATTCCCAGGCAGTAGAAGGTAAGGCAGGCTGGGGAGCTGCTCCTGGGAGAAATTCTTGTGCTGGCTGTAGATGTTGTTTAGGGTGATATTCCAATCTGTTTCAAGAATGAGCACAAGTCAACCTGTTAAATTTGAAACGTAATCAAAACCGGGAATGTGTTTGGCCAGCGTGCAAGGTACGTTCATTCACAGTTCCATGGCTTTATGGATCTGTGGGTCAGGAGTTGGCCTGGGACCCTTTGTAGCTGTGGCATTGAGCATGGACAGCACTTGGGCATGGTGATAATCTGTGTCGGAGTTAAGATTAAAACTCGCACAGTCTGAGCTCTTGGCTCCACTTTTTGTCCCCTTGAGGAAGCTGCCAATGTAACCATTTTCGCTTCCAAGTTTTCTTTAGTAGAGACCAATAAAAATACAGCAGGACATCAGGCAATAGACAAGCACAAGTAGTTATAGAAGAGGGGAAAATGTGTCTGTCTGGTTGATTTTTAAGTTGAGGGAAGGGGTTGGTTGTACAAGAGAAGAACCTCAAGTCTTCGGAGCGATGTGTCCCTCTGAGCTCAGAGTGGCCTCCCAGCTGCTGATAGAGCTGATGACACAATGTGCTGCCTGACCTTTTGTGCTCTGGGGTGAATGGATGAATGATGCTCCACGGTGCATGCCCTAATGGAACAGTCAGGAAAGCTGCTCAGTCAGTGGAAGAGGATTTGGAGAAGGGAGGAGGAATCCAGCATGCTCAATTACCAAGTCGCTGGCAGGGGCTCTTCCCTGGCATTAGAGCGAATTAAAGCCTTCCTGGTAAAGTAAATCTAGCTGGAGAAAGAGAGATTCTCATTTAAAAATTTTAAAAACTGATGTCCTGCAGGGAACTAGGAAAGTCAGAGCCCTTTTGGGTCATATGTGGCACGCTGGCCTGAGGCATCCTAGTGCCACAGGACTAATGAGTTTTTGGGATCGTTGGTACAGGTCGCCTGGACACCACGCCCTATTGCAGCGGGCACGGCAACTACAGCATCGAGATCTGCGGCTGCGTCTGCGAGCCCGGCTGGAAGGGCCCCAACTGCAGCCAGGCCTCGTGTCCCTCCGACTGCAACGACCAGGGCAAGTGCGTGGACGGGCTGTGCATGTGCTTCGAGGGCTACACGGGCCCGGACTGCGGCCAGGAGCTCTGCGCCCAGGGCTGCGGCGCCCACGGGCGCTGCGTGGGCGGGCAGTGCCTGTGCCACGAGGGCTTTGTGGGCGACGACTGCAGCGTGCCCCTGTGCCCCCACAACTGCCACGGCCGCGGGCGCTGCGTGGACAGCGAGTGCGTGTGCGACGAGGGCTACACCGGCGAGGACTGCAGCGAGCTCATCTGCCCCAACGACTGCTTCGACCGCGGGCGCTGCGTGAACGGCACCTGCTTCTGCGAGGAGGGCTTCACCGGCGAGGACTGCGGGCAGCTCACCTGCCCCAACGACTGCCACGGCCACGGGCGCTGCGAGAACGGGCTGTGCGTGTGCCACGAGGGCTTCGTGGGCGACGACTGCGGCGAGAGGAGGTGCCCCAACGACTGCCACAACCGCGGGCGCTGCGTGGGTGGGCAGTGCGTGTGCCACGAGGGCTACCTGGGCGAGGACTGCGCCGAGCTGCGCTGCCCCAATGACTGCCACGGCCGCGGGCGCTGCGTGGACGGGCTGTGCGTGTGCCACGAGGGCTTCGTGGGCGACGACTGCGGCGAGAGGAGGTGCCCCAACGACTGCCACAACCGCGGGCGCTGCGTGGGTGGGCAGTGCGTGTGCCACGAGGGCTTCACCGGGGACGACTGCGGGGAGCTGCGGTGTCCCAACGACTGCCACGGCCGCGGGCTGTGCGTCAACGGGCAGTGCGTGTGCCACGAGGGCTTCACCGGGGACGACTGCGGGGAGCTGCGGTGCCCCGACGACTGCCACCACCGCGGGCGCTGCGTGGAGGGGCGCTGCGAGTGTGACAACGGCTTCACGGGGGAGAACTGCGGCGAGCTGGCCTGCCCCAACGACTGCCACGGGCGTGGGCGCTGCGTGGACGGGCGCTGCGTGTGCCACGAGGGCTTCGTGGGTGAGGACTGCCGGGAACGCTCCTGCCCCAACAATTGCAACAACGCGGGGCGCTGCGAGGACGGGCGCTGTGTGTGCGAGGACGGCTACATTGGGGATGACTGCTCCGATGGTAGGTGCAGTGTCCCTCTGAACTGCCGCCCCCGGGGCCATCCAGCAGCCATGGACACCTCATGGGGTTTCCCAGAGAGCTGGGCCCTGTTGCTGCTTTTCCAACACAGTCCAAACAGCGGGATCAGAGATGCGACAGCACCAGTAGCTCTTGGCATCCTGAGATATCAGGGCTAAATAGTGGAGCAGTTTCTGGTGACTTTTGGTGGTCACCACGACAAAAGGCTGCTGATGGTGTTGCAGCGTTTGTCACCTCCATTTCTGCTCCCACCACAATGTCACTGGTGCTGTGGCCAGCACTGTCTGGGATTTGTCACCATGACCCTTCAGTTTCTCATAGCACCTCTTGATGCTAGAAAAAAAAAGGTGAATGAAGCTGTTCTAGCTAAGGGGAAAAGGGAAATATTCCAGAGTCTTCTTACTACACATGTGTGTGTGTATTTATATATATATATGGATGTGTGTACGTTAGATCTCACAGAAGCTTAGAGGAAAATTGTGAGATCAGCTGGAGTGGAAACTTAGCTATAAAGTCACATGCTTGGTTTCCCAGGACCAATGACTCCATGGAAATTGATAGAAAATTTTGACAGCCTGATAATGACAGGCAATACACCATAAATGAGGTAGTTTTCTTTAGTAGATCCCAGGGGAGAAATTGAGAAGCTAAATTTTGGTAATCAATGAGTACTTTGGGGTTGGGAACACTATAAAAGACAGTAAATACCCTTTAAAAGAAATCTTTCATCTCCTCCTTCTGGAAGGTGCCTAAGCCCCACTTTGTGATCTTGCACAGGCAGATCTATTGCAACTATTTACTCAAATAATAATGTTTAATTTTACTTTGGAAAATCTGTGCAAATCCTAGGACTTCTAGCTCTACAGTCACGTGCTGCTGGCAGTTGAATTAAACATCTGAATCCCTCAGGACCCAGCTATAGCAGTCTTGTGCTGCAGCCATGAGAGGAGCAGCTGGAACGCAGTCAGCCAGAGGTTGTGTGCAAGTGTGAGAGCAGAAATTGGCCCATGGCTTCTGGAAATGTCTGTAGTCTCCATCAGCTGAGCATTCCTTTCCTCTGCAGCTAATTTGCGGGACATGCCTTAGAACCGCTCCTGGGAAAATGTGAAACCGGGCAAATCATTATTTCCTGAGCCTTGAGAACTTCTTATAACTTTGGTTTGGCTTTTTTTTTTTTTTTTCCCAGTGTCTCCTCCAATGGAGCTGACCGTGACCAACGTGACGGATAAAACTGTCAATCTGGAGTGGAAGCACGAGAACCTCGTCAATGAGTACCTCGTCACCTACGTCCCCACCGGCAGCGGGGGCCTAGACATGAACTTCACCGTGCCAGGAAACCACACGGCCGCCACCATCCACGAGCTGGAGCCAGGCGTGGAATACTTCATCCGTGTCTTTGCAATCCTGAAAAACAAGAAAAGTATTCCAGTCAGCGCCAGGGTAGCCACATGTGAGTTTAATATTCCCTGTATTCACCCTTTTGTGGTCTCCATTTGCACCCTTTTTTGGGGTGAGCTTATTTTTTTGTTTTCTATTTTTGCTTCATATGTGTTGACTTGCATCCCATTATGAGGGTATTTATTCTGCATTTTCTATTTTCAGTTCAGATGTATTGATTTACATTCTTTTTTGGGGATATTATTTCTTTTGTATTTTCTACTTTCAATTCAAATACTGGCCTGGAAAGAAACAGCTTTCTGCACTTTCACTTTCTGCTTTTTTCCAATACCAGGGACTGTGTTAGAAGCACAGTTCACAAGTTCTGCTCTCAATGGCCCCCCAGTATGGGGTCTTTGTGAATTAAGAACCTTGGCCTCTTTATTAAAATGCACACGTTTTTATTATAATGTTCATTTTTAAAATTCTGGTAACTCTTCCAAGAAAAAAAGTAAAAGTGGAGCAGCATGTAAAAGAGCAATATGAAATCACTTGAATTCAAACCATTTTGGCTAAAATGGAGGTTATATTTGTTTTGCATCTTTGCTGTGTTTTACTGCATCTTACCTTTTATCTGCCTGTCTGTCCTTCTGTTGTTCATCTCCCTTTTTGTTTTGTGCACGTTGCTGTCATATCTAAACATCCCAATATCAAAAGATGCTCTTTGACTTCTGCCACTGAGCTCATTTCTGGAGAGCTGGGACAAGATTCAGCTCTCCTGACTTCCAAAGTCAACACCAGGCTCCTTTCAAGAGGTACAAAAAAGAGATTTTGAGGGTAAAATTCATTTTATTCTAATGTGACCTCTAAACCAACTCAGGAAAGTCTCTTTAAAGCCACAGTAACTGGATCTGAGGAGAGTTTAACCACAAGAGTTTAACCACCTCAGCTGCAGGTTCTCACCTGGAAGACATTTCTAGAGGTGGAAAGTTGTCCCACCCCAGTACCCTGTTTATGGGAATTTGCTGCTCAGGTGAGAATATCCCTTTCTTCTGCCACAGATCTGCCTGCTCCAGAAGGTCTGAGATTCAAATCTGTTCGGGAAACATCCGTCCAGGTGGAGTGGGACCCCGTGAACTTTTCTTTTGATGGCTGGGAGCTGGTCTTCCACAACATGGTGAGGAGGCAGTTTCACAGCTGTATAGAGTGAAAAATCCTGGATTTTTATGTTTGTACTCACTGATTGTCCCGTGTGTTCCAGAAAAAGGATGACAATGGTGACATAACCAGCAGCTTGAAAAGGCCAGAGACATCCTACATGCAGCCAGGTTTGGCACCTGGGCAACAGTACAATGTGTCCATCCATATAGTGAAGAACAACACCAGAGGACCAGGACTGTCCAAAGTCATCACCACAAGTAAGGACAGCCTGTATTGGGGCTGGTTTTAGCTGGCCACCAATAAAACACCTGCTGTTTGGGGGTTTTTAAACAAGAGAAAGTCAGATTCTACACTGTGAGTTAATGGGGGTGGGAAGAAATAGTGGAGCTGCTAATGAATACATGAGGAAAAAATAATTCCTCTCCACATTACCTGTTTGAAGCAGAAAGGAAATTTATGTCCAGCTAGAAGGTAGCAGGCAGTATGCACTTTTATTCCTTTTTCAAGGTGTACATCACAGGAACTAGAATTAGTTTCATCCTGGTGATATCTGCACAAAGAGTGTGTGAAGGTGGGGAAGCTCTCAGGGGTCCTGCTTGTCCTTCCTTTTGGCAGTTTCTGGTTTGAAGCAGTTTTGATGGATTTGCTTCTGATGGATTGATTCCATCTGGAGTCTAAAACTGTAAGAACCAAAGGAGGAGTGTAAATGAGAACACTAATTTTAACTTTGTTCTTAATCACCAATTAAAGGCATAAGAATCTGGGTGCTTTTCATGGCAAGATTTCTTTATAAATCCCCTTTTCCCCTCTCTTGTGCTTGGTAACAGAGCTCGATGCCCCCAGCCAGGTGGAGGCAAGAGATGTCACCGACACCACGGCTCTGCTCACGTGGTCCAAACCCTTGGCTGAAGTTGAAGGTGTGGAGCTCACTTATGGCCCCAAGGACATCCCAGGGGACAGGACAGCCATCGACCTCTCTCCAGATGAGAACCAGTATTCCATCGGCAACCTGAGGCCACACACAGAGTACGAGGTGACGCTCGTCTCTCGCCGAGGGGACATGGAAAGCGACCCCGTGAAGGAAGTTTTTGTCACAGGTGAGGGGCTGGGGAGGTGCCACAGGGATCACCCATCCTCCTGTGCTGTGTTTGTGTCTGTGCTGGAGTTGGTAGTTACTGATCAACACAAAATCAGCCCAGTTTTAGAGGTACATGAAAGTAGAGAATAATTTCCCGTGCCTTCTATGCCTTGTTGGCTCACCAAAATATTTTGACCCACAAGAAGAATCTAAATGTATTTTGACAATGAGAATTAGGTTATTGTGTCTCTTACCCTAAATCTCTGCTTTAAAAAGCAAATTCCTCCGGATCAATTGTCTGTCTGATGAGCTAAATATCTTCTATAGTTCCTATTCCATCTTACTTATCTTTGCCTAATTAGTTTAGAAGCAGAGAACTGCTTTTTTCTTCTTCCGTACTGCAAATATTCCCTGCCATTCTTTTATAAATTTACTGTGTTCCTCAGAGATTCTGGGAATGTTTTTGGAAAGTGTGGGTCCTTTAGCAGCTTATCAAGGCTTGATGAATTAAGAGAGCTGTGAATTACTTCCCTTTTCATCCTAAAATACACTTGTTATTTTGGAGCTGGATTTCAGGCTACTTTAGGTATTAAAATTGAAAGCTCATTGAATTTCTCTATAATATTCACCTTTTTTTGAGACTTAGGGTTCCTTCCAGCCATGAATGCAAGATGTTACTGAACAGAAATTCTAGAGATGACTGGTTCTTTCTTCTTTTTTCCTTTTGAAAGCTGAGGTATTTCTAAAGGAAAGCAGTATTTTCATCCAAATATGTTTTTCCACAAACCTGTTTTGTAATAAAAACTAATTATTACAAGCGAAAACGTTATTTTTCTCTCAGGAGACAGAAGTTAAATTTCTTGAACTGAAGCTGGTGAACTCTGTTTCCATGCTAGAACAGCTCTGGTTTTTGTAGTTAAGACATTACAGGATCATGTGAGAGGAAACTTTATGGGTCATTTCACCTTCTAAAAAGCACTGTCACAAGAGACTGCTGTCAGAAGAGAAACATTGCTAATTATTTATTTCTTGCTTGGTTGATTCCAGACCTGGATGCTCCAAGGAACCTGAAGCGGGTGTCCCAGACTGACAACAGCATCACCCTGGAGTGGAAGAACAGCCACGCCAACGTCGATAATTACAGAATTAAATTTGCCCCCATCTCTGGTGGGGACCACGTGGAGATCACAGTGCCCAAGGGCAGCCAGGCCACGACCAGAGCTACACTCACAGGTGTGTGAGATTGTCCCTAATGTCACATGGTTTTTGTCACCCCAGAGCACAGGACACGGAGAAAAACTGTCCTTGTGGTCACTATGCATTAGAGGTACAAACAGATTTTGAGCGATCTCAAGAAGCAAATTTTTTTCAGACAGGAGGTTACAAATTTGAAATTAGATGTTAGGAAGGAATTGTTCCCTGTGAGGGTGGGCAGGCCCTGGCACAGGGTGCCCAGAGCAGCTGTGGCTGCCCCTGGATCCCTGGCAGTGCCCAAGGCCAGGCTGGACAGGGTTTGGAGCCACCTGGGACAGTGGGAGAGGTCCCTGCCCATGGCAGGGGTGGAACAAGATGATCTTTAATGTCCCTTCCAACTCAAACTCTTCCATGATTATGATTTCAAGTAGACAAAATTGGATTAAAAGCCACGTGAAATGGATTTACACACCTGCAGATGGACAACCAACCAGCAGAAGACGTAACCATTTCACTTCCACCTGCACCTCTGAATCCAAAGAGTCAGTTCCCCTAATTATAAGCATCTTTGTGGAAGTGGCTTCACATCCTGAGCTCAGAATGCATTTTCATGTGCTAGGGGTGGGATTCACTGGTGCCAGTCTGCAGCTTGTCACCTGGAAGGTCAAAAGAAACCCCAATTCTCTGCATAGAGGAAAGCAGATCTCTGAATTTGCACCCATTCAGCCTTCCTTATTCCAAAAAATGCCTGCAGGCATAGTCCATGGACAGGAAATATTTTTTTTTACTTTTATTTATTTTTCTCTTCTTTATTTCTTTTTCTCTTCTCTCTTCTCTTCTCTTCTCTTCTCTTCTCTTCTCTTCTCTTCTCTTCTCTTCTCTTCTCTTCTCTTCTCTTCTTCTTTTCTACTTTTCTACTTTTCTTCTTCTTTTCTTTATTTCTTTTTTCTTCTATTTTCTTTCTTTTATTTATTTCTTTTCTTCATCTCGTAGGTTTGAGGCCTGGAACTGAATATGGCATTGGAGTGACAGCAGTGAGGAACGACAGGGAAAGT
The DNA here is from genome assembly GCA_013400315.1 of Bombycilla garrulus. Lineage (NCBI taxonomy): Eukaryota > Metazoa > Chordata > Aves > Passeriformes > Bombycillidae > Bombycilla > Bombycilla garrulus. The sequence goes on from VXBU01001034.1 coordinate 707,943, forward strand.
GCTCCTGCTACCATCAATGCTGGCACTGGTGAGTGTCCTGAGCTCTGGAGGAGGCAGCAATTCAGGTGGAGCCACTCTTTCATTTCTAAGAGATGTTTTAGATAGAGATATTTCTCTGGAAGAGATTCTTTAGGAAGTTCTTGATTTCATTTTGCTACATTTCCCTCAAGGAAAAGAAAAAAGTTCCCACAAAGGTCATTACCTCTGAATCTGACTTCTTTTTCCTCTTCCTCTTAATGTTCTGGGAGTTTCATCTCCAGGTGAGCTCATTAATGGTAATTATTCTTACTCTGGCCATCCTCTGTTTGTGAGGGCTTCTGGCAGGAATTGTGGTGGCCAAAATGTTGATGTGACAAAGAGCAGTTGTACTCCTTCCAAAGTACTTCCAAAGAGCAAAGTACTCCTTCCAATCCAGGATTTTCCCACAGTACTCCCTTTTCCCAAGTGAATTATCTGAAGCCTTTACTTCTGCCTCTCGAGTGCAAGTGGGGGGAATTTTTGCTGGTTTTGTCTGTAAAGGAGAACATCATCATCCTCTTTGGGACCGTTTCAAAAGGCCCCAAAGGTGGGCAGACCCTGAGCTGCTGCCAGACCCCCAGTGGGGATGGGAGTCTGTAGAGATTCCTCTACAGATGTCTGAAAACATGTCTGAAAACTGTCTCAGGGCAGTTCAGAGACACCTCAACTTCGCTTTTTTTTTTTCATTCTGTAGACCTTGACAACCCCAAGGACTTGGAAGTCAGCGAGCCCACTGAGACCACCCTGTCCCTCCGCTGGAGAAGGCCAGTGGCCAAGTTTGACCACTACCGCCTGGCTTACAGCTCTCCCTCGGGGAAGAGGAGCGAGGTGGAGATCCCTGTGGACAGCACCTCCTTCCTGCTGCGGGGGCTGGACCCAGGCACCGAGTACACCCTCAGCCTGCTGGCAGAGAAGGGCAGGCACAAAAGCAAACCCACCACTGTCAAGGGCTCCACAGGTGAGTAACAGCTTTTCATGGTCACTGGGCAAGGACAAGCCCAGGGACAACTTCACCGGATTTTCTGATCCACATCTGGGGAACCTCGTGCAGAGCAGACAGCTCTGAGCATGGGAGAGTGGAGCATAGCTCTGTATTTCCCTCCCTGCTGTGTTCACCTCCACGTTCCTGATGATTTCTTGCTCATCCTTTGAGAGCCTCACAAGGAACTCATCCACTGGTCCTGGATGGATGTGGAACTCATTCTTTGTTTTAGGCAAGGCTGGGTATTTTTGTACATCTCATCTTCTAACATGTTTTGCTTTCTACAGCCAAAAAACTAAGAGAAAGAGCAACCAGAATGTGTTTAACATTGTTTGTTCCTGCCTAATTGATTCTCTTCACAGCAGGCACTCATCCCTCAGCAGCACCAGGGGGCTCTGATGTTGCCCTGTTTCAGTTTTCTCATCCAAAATTGGGAAAGGCTCCTGACCCAGTGTGGTTCCAGTCACCATTTCCACTGGGTACTGTGACTTATATTTTTCTGCTTCTGCCATCATGCAAACCACTCCCACTGATGACTTATTGACCAAGGTTTTATCCTTTGTGAAACATGTTGAGCCAAGGTTTGTTTAATAGAGAATTACATCTCAGTGTATAACACAAATAAGTCCTGAATCTTTTGATTTCTCAGCCTAAATCCTGTGAGGCAAAGCCTTAACTGCTCTAAGCAAGCAGAGATGGTGAAATCAGATTTAGCTGAGTTATTGTCCTTAGCAGATCCCAAGGTGTTTATCCTTTTCTCCCCAAAGGCCATCTGTGACGTGAGCACATGCCAGACGTTGTGGATTTTACAAATTAATAACTCTACAGGTTAAGTGATCAAAGCTGGGTTCATATTCCCTGGCAGTGTTCACACCAGCACAGCCTCTGAATGCTTCATAGAGACAGCAATCCATCAGAGAGTTTCATGGTCTGGAAACCATCCGTCCTGAATGAGTTGTTTGATGCCTAAGTCAGGCCTGTGTCCAGTGCAGGGAAAAACTTGTAAGCCTTGAGGAAGACACAGAAAGAAGGAAGCTGTAGGTTTGTGTGGCAGGAGTGAACAGGCTTCAATTTTCCAGCTTTCTCTCTTGGAAGCCTGAGAGGTTTCAAGGAAGTCTGCAGAGATAGTGAAGAGGCAGAAACAGTGTGCTGTGGAATCTCACAGCCTGGTCCTTCCAGCTTCAGCTCCCAAAGCTTCACAAGGTGGCTCCTTTCTCCTGGTTTGCCTTTTATTTTTTTTTTCTTTAGAAATACCTTCATCTGGCCACTGTATTTGTTTTCTGTCATTACTCAGAGCACCAGTAAACAAAGAGCTCTGCACTGGGCTCCTGGGAGCAGCAGTTGACATAACCTGGCTCTGTGACCTTTCTCCTGCGTAGGAATGGACAAATCCAAACACAGAGCACAGGGAGCAGAAATTCTCTGGAAGCCTGGGCGGTACGAGACAAGTGGTCTCTTCAGTTTGCTTTTCCATCTACCCTCAAGACACTCCTCTGTATCCATGTTCCAGCACTTGGGAGGTCCCAAGTCCTCAGGCTAAAGCCAAACAACCTTGGTTTGCCCTCTCTTGCAGAGGCAAGCTAAAACATTCAGAGCTCATGAACCTCTAGCAAAGAACAGACACATCACAAAATCTTCCACAGTGCAGGGTGGAAGCCACTGTTGCTTCTGTCTCTTCACAGGGATGAAGTGCAGCTCAAGTGACAAAGTCTTTTTTAACTGATATTCCTGATCCTGCACTCAAAGAATAGCAAAGATTACAGAGTGAAGTTTGCTAAATTTTGCTGAAAAGGAAAGACTGAATATTTCACATTTCCATTTGCTGGTTTGTGTCTTGTAGTTCGATGTAGTGTAACCCTAATGTAAGCTTTGAGTCCTGACCCAGAGCAACTCCCTGAAATGAGATTTTTTTTTTGCTCCAGAGGCTTCAGGAATGCAGAATTCTGTGAGGGACCTTTTGGTCCTGAGGGGAACAGAGCACACAGCTTTAGTGTCTTGTGGTGTGTGAATGCAGTGGTTTTGTGCTGGAGTACGTGGAAGCGTCACAGCAGAGCCCTTCCTGCCCAGAGAACCCCTGGGAGCTGGGATTGACAGCCTCCAAACCAACATTTCCTATAAAATCAAGGTGTGTGGATTGGCTGGAGAGCAGCACTCTGCTCTTCTGGAAGCTGTGGCTACCACAGGAAACTCCTTTCTGTTATCAGTGAAGGTATCCTGAGGGTCCCAGCCAGCACTGCACCAAGGTTTGACTCAGAAATTAAAGGAAATAAGCCATTTTACTCCTTGGAGGGACCCTGCCTCGAGCATGTCCCAGATCAGCAGCTCATCTGCAGGGTGAGCACGTAGCCCAGCTCTGAGCAGCCCAGCACTCAAACTGCAGCTTTGTTCTCTGCTGCTCTGCTTCTGGAACCCTGCCTGCAGAGCACAATGTGGGGCCTGGAGCACGATGGATGGCAATGCATCAGCCATGAGAGGCCTGGGGAGATAAATGAGGGAGCATTAGAGGAACCAAGAGCCAAGCTCAAATTCCTCTGCTGAAGGACCCAGATTGTGCAGCAACTGTTGATGAATCGTGGATGTGATACCGTCTTGCCTCTGGAAGTGAGTTTGTACAGCAGAGCATGGCTTGGAGAAGTGACTTTTCCATTCCGCTGAATGTTTTTCAGAAGATTTATGCTGTTTACCAAAGGCCCTTGTCCGTGTTGTGCGTCAGCTCCTCTTCCTCTCCTGGCTTCTCCAAGGCTCAGATTGCGCCACCCTTTTTTATACAAACTCAAAGAAACATTAGCAAGAATGATTAGGTGAGCCAGTTCCATGGGAAAGTGCAGTGCTGAGCACTGGGAAACTAAATTTGCCAGGGAAGATTGTCCATTTGTTCAGCTGAATCCTCTTTAGAAAGCACCTGGAGCCTGAGTTCAAGATGAGGGTTTTTAGAGGTAGCTCTTCCAGTATTTCTGGATTGGGATGTGCTACAGTGGTTTCTTCATGAAATTCAGAGGTGCACAGGCACTGCAGTTTAATCAGCTGATTAAGAAGAGAGGGGAAAGTGGTTTAGCCAAAGGAGACTGAAAAGGAAACCTTGTTGGGTCATCATGTCTCACACAAGAAATTGGGAAAGTGACTGAGAGCCCCTCTTGGGGAATAACATAAAATCCCACATTCAGAAGCAAGGAGTAATACAGAATACTGCTTGCTCTATCCCAAGAAACTGGGGGAATGTCCTGGCAGCACACGAGCAGCCTTTTGAGTAAAATCACCAGAGAAGCATTCCAGTGGAATTCCTCAAAAGGCCAACACCACACCACAGAGAAATTCAGGCCTGGAGATTTTACCAAGAGATATTGAGCTGTTTCCTAAGCTGACAGTAAGAAGTATTCCAGCCTGGAAAGGAGTATATGTTTGTTATCCATCCAGTTTCCCTTTTGCACAGCTTTAATCTCTGTTCATTCATCTCCCCACTGTGAATCATTTTCTGGCTCTCACCCACTCACCTAAAGCTCCCAGAGCTCTCTCTTTTTCCTGCCCATCTATTCCCTTTGTTGCTAAATCAAGTGTTTGGGCTCCTCTGCTCTTATTCTACAGTTTGAATATTTTCCAGATATTCCATTATCTATTGCAGCATTCTGCCTGCTAAACAAAGAACACTGATACTGTCTGTGGTATCAGAGTGTTTTCCATATATTCATGTCATTTTCACTTTCCTATCTCCTGTTTGTTTGTACACAAAGCCACGTATTCCCCTGCTACACATTAATTTCATGTGGGATATATTGGTTAATATCTGTGGTAGAGGGAAACCACTCTTCCTCACCCACAAATTCTTTTGTGGAGTCATTAAATTCAAGGTAATATTCAGAATTACATTCCCTGTGTTCCGTGGGACAACCTGTACATGGCAACCTCCAAGTAGCTGCCAAAGTTGGCTCAATAAAATAAATCCACCTGTGAGTCCAGCAAATTTCTGGATTCAAATCTCACTCAGGTGGTTGGTCCCTCAGGTTTTTTATAATATACTTGAACTGCTGCTGCATTTTCAATCCAGATTGGAGAAACCAAATCCTTGTGTGGCTGTGCTAGAAGTGGCAGGGATCTGGGAGAAATGTGGGGTGGTCAGGGAAAATGAGGGAAAATTAGGGAAAATTAGTTAGGTTGATCTTACACAGAGTTCTCTCACACGCCCTCAGTACCTCAGGAGTGCAATGCCACCCTAATTTCACGTTGCCTCTTGTAGTTTTGAAGGTTTTATTTTCAGTTTCTAGTTCAGGGTTCATGGCAGGGTTTTGTCCTCAGTTTCCAGTTCAGGTTCAGTTTCCCAGGACCATCCAGGCACGCAGCTGTTCCTGTGGGATGCACTGCTGCCCTCTTCTCCCCACTGGGCTGCCCACTCCTGTCTTCAGAAGAAACCCTCCCAGTAAAGCCCAGCCACCTCTTTGCCTGTTAAATGATCAGCTTTTAGACTAAAGAAATGCCAGTGCTCTTGGTGCTATAATTTTTTGGTTGTTCCCAGAGTAGAAAAGACCTACTTGGCACCTGCAGATGCACAAGCAGCCGGGAGTTGCAGAATGGTTCCAAACCTCCCTGCTTTGTTGCACAAGCTCAGCAGCCCTGGAGTAGCGAGATAACAGTTCTGACAAAGGTTTACTGGGAAGGAGGGAATGATGACACTGGTGAGCATTGTAGCTGTGCTGCTGTGATGGAATCGTGGTTATCTCCAGGTTGCAGCAGAGGTAGAGCCTGTTCAGGTCATGGCTGGGCTGATTTGAAGGCAGTTCTTACCTAAATCAAGAATATCAATGACATATGTAAATATAAATATTTATATGATAGATAAATATAAATCACTCTTTGCCTCAGAGACTTCTCTCCTTCCCAGAGGTGAGCAGAAAACAATGTTTTCACACCTCCAGTTGACCTGGGAGCATATTTACAAGATAACATTTCTGCATCTATTTGAAAACATTTCTAATTGATTTTGTTCCCATGAAAATGTATTTCTTTGTCATGGATGTGTGAATTTGGAGACATGTAATGAATCCTGAGTACATATTTGTGCTGAGCTGATGGATGCTGCTCGATGACTTGCCCTCTCTTATTGAAGGCAAGTGGAGCATGAAAGCAAGGAATTCACCGAGGTGTGAAATGATGTGGGTTCCCACTAATGAGGAGATAATTCTGCATGTCAGAGAAATCCCCTGCCTGCTGCCTTGCGGCCAGGATCAGAAACACGTTTCCTGTGATCTCCACAGCTCTCAGATTTCCAGAATCTGACTGTTCTACAGGATATATCCATAGATCATTCAGCATGTTGAAAGCCAGGGCTTTCCCCTTTCCATTCCTTGGGATCTCCTAAAAGAAATATTTTTTTAAGTTCTTTCTATCCTAGTTTTTAGGCAAGAATGTGTGTCCCCTCCACATTTTTCTGCACGTATCACAATGGATAACTCCCCCAAGGCTGTTTTTGTAGGATAGGAGAAGCCTCAGCATGCTTCTGCTGTGATGTCTCGGGCTGGCTTTGGATGTGTTTGTGATTTTTGGCGTGAATTCCCCTCACGGTTTGTATCAGGAGTATTCACTGATGGGTGTAGGAAAGACAAAGGGCATGTTTGGATGCTTAGGGTTTCAAATGTGATGTAAATGAGAAAAGTTCTTTGGAGGTAATCAAAGAGAACAGATTTCCATCAGCTGAGGACGAGCCAGCTCCCTGCTGGAAGCATTCCAGCTCATCCCTGTTGCTCTGGATCTGCTGCTCAGGGGGCTCCGTGAGAGCCAGGGTGTGAGTGCTGGTGCTGCCTGTGCTCCAGGCCTGGATTCAGTCTCCAAACCCAGAGAACTCCTCTGTTTGCTTTGTTTTCAGAGCTCCCGAAGCACAGCACACAGAATGTGTTGGAGCAGGTGTTAGCTGTTGTTTGGGGTGTTATTACTCCAAATAAATTTATTACCCCAGGAAATTTTAACATGCAGTTTACCTCTGTTTAGCACTCCTGGCCACCACACCTGGAGAATCCATCAATGAAACACTGAAATTTGATCCTCCCAGCCCTGCACTCCCCAGCTCAGATATTTAACATCCCTCAGCCCTGAGCCTCCTGCTCTGCTTTTCGTGCCCCCCACCTGTTCAGCTCAGAAGCCACTGGGGCTCTTCATGACCTTAACATAACCCACAGGACTTCCAGTAGTTTCACCCAGTCCTGGGCAGCACAGGATGAGGTATTTGATCAGCTCCTTAGCAGTCTGAAAGGCCTGTCAGTTTTAAACAGAATGCTGGAAATATTTTTGCTGGGAAATCTTGGAGAAACAGAAATTCCCAATCCCCCAGCTGGCACACAATTCCAGACTAACCTGCATGCAAGTACTCAAAGCCAGCTCTCCTGGTGCCTGGAAGCTCTGGCTGCTACAGGTATTTCCCACGGATTCACAGCCATGTGTTCCTTTTCTGCTTCAAAATACAGAACTTCATTTCCATATGGCCTTGGTATGGATTTTAGGCTTTGTGGGTGATGCTTTTCCTCTTGCTTGGTTTATTCTTCCTTTTGCATGGGATGAAACTCTTACAGCTATGGAATGAGAGCTTTGGGGGTGCAACATGGACAATGCCCCTCAAAGTTTTGAAGGTGATGCAGCATCAAATCTCTCTTTCAAATGGCAAGAGAGATTCTCTTTCAAATGCAAAGAGAGATGTTGATGCATCTGCTGCTGATACAGAATGTGGGAACAGAGCGATGCTGCACGTGCTTGTCTGGATTGTGCTTAAACACAGGAGGAGTTGGCAGCACTGTCATGGAAGTGGTGATGTCAGGTGAAAAAAAAGATTGTGACTCACTGGGAGTTCACCTTTCCAAAAACTCCCTCTTAATCTCTTACCCCTATTCCATGGATTTCATGAGGGGACAGGGCTGAGGTCAATAATGACCAAAGTACCAGGGTGGTGAGCTCAGATCTGGAGAATAATGACTGTACTTGTCCATCCCTGAAAAACCAAATTCCCAACAGGAGATAAACCATTTATGTAGAGACACAAAGATTATTTCACAGTCTCACCTCTCCATGGTTTGTCCTCTCTGACTGGTTTTTGGGGTTTTTGTTTTTTGGTTTTGTTTTTTTTTTTAATTTTATTTTAAAAAAGAAACATCATCCCTTGATCTTTACCATGACACACTGCTTGCTTTGTCACCTGTGTTGGCTGCTGGATGGCTGAGGATTTTGGAGGTCCCAAACAATCCTGTTTGGTGCATGATTCCGGGGTCCCTGGAGAGCATGAGAGCATGAGAGGATTGTTTGCTTTTCTGTCTCGGACATGCATGAGAAACAAATGGCAGGAAAAGGGGCTCTGCATCTTGGAGGAGAATGAAACTAAGCATTTCCTGAGAAAATTGCTCTTAACATGTGGTGGTTCCTGCACTACTTATTATAACCAAGCTTCTATTTAAAAGAATTAACCTTACTGTAACTTTAGTTTCATTTTAGGGAAATGTATTTGTTTTGTTTCTGTTGCCACCAACAGATCATGATCTCTGATACAACCAGTTCCCCTTCTGCCCTGGTTTTTCTTTTCCAGATAACAGTCCTATTTTGACAGAATTTGTATTTTACCTCAATGAATCTCCTTTCTGTTCCTGATAAGGGAAGACAGCTCTGGATTAGTGCATTTCTTTTATTGTTGTTGAACATTGTCATCATGTCACAAATAATCTCTTTCCTTCTAACAGGATGGGAAAAGCTCAGCAGGACTTGTGTTCCTGAATAGTAGCAATTTACTGATTTGTTAATGAATTTTACTAAAGATCATTATGTTCTGTGAGTGCTCAGCCTCTGAATATCCAGCCTCAGCTGTCTGCCTAAGTCTTTGAGCAGTACTGCAATAATCACTCTGGTTTTACAGGGAGAAACTTTGTATGAGTGATGCTGCTGAGCCTAAATTTCATTTATTCCAGGGCCCCCTTAACTTCTGTATTACAATACGCACAAAGTTAAAGTTTAAAATTGCCAAATCAGATCCACTTCCCTACATGCAGCATCTCTTAGGAATTCTCAGCCACGCAGAATGGGATTATTCACAGACACTCTGTTCTTACTGTAACACTTATGTGTCAGCCATTCAAATAAATCAGAAGAGTGCTAGAAAATCATCAGAGGCCACAGGTCAGTGACAGAGCACACAGGAGTTTCCAGCTAGAGGAATCAGGCAGTGCTCTCTCACTTTGCCCTCTGACTGTTGATGTTAAAGAATCCGTTGCATCTCCTTTGTAACAAAGAACTTTCCATTCTTGCTGAGCAAATGTCCTCAGCTTTCAGATTTAACAGCATCAGAGTCACCTCTGGTGGCTTCCAACTTCCTTGGCCCCCCCTGTGGGGGTTTGTGAGAATGTTAATTTCTGTGAATGAATATTTTGTTTTTAGATTAATATCAGTAACTCTGAAAATCCTCTCTCCACCCACAGGAAGGTTTTGTGGGTAGAATAATGTGCTAAAAGAAGACAAATCCATTAAAGACATGGAGGCATTTTCGACTTCTTTATAGTTTTATACCAGAAATAGTTTGGAAGCCAAAGCAGCATCCTTCAAGTGGATGCTTGAAGCAATTAAAAGCATAAATATCTGAATCCTGACTACTCTAAACCATACCCTTTCCTACCCTTACAACACAGTCATTTCAGAACGGCAAACACTCAGTAAAGTTGTTATAGTAATACCTACTTATCTCACAGGGAGTTGTAATTAATGTTTCCAAAACACACATAGCTGTAAGATTCTCTGTGAGCTGCTTTCTGTGAGCAGCCTCTAAATATTTATTATTACAGACCTTCTCTCACTGTTCTGTTTTGCCATGTCTGCAAAGAGACTTTATTGCAGTTATCTGAGGCAGCTGATAACGTGAGTGTGGGGGGACAGCCCTGATTAGATGTGAAATTCATTAACACAGAGCCTCATTAAATAATCCGACATCAGCGCCACTCTGCAACCCAAGTAACAGATTGACTCTCTGTCCTTATCCAGAGGAACCTGAGCTGGGAAAATTATCAGTGTCAGAGACTGGCTGGGATGGTTTCCAGCTCACCTGGACAGCAGCCGACGGGGCCTATGAGAACTTTGTCCTTCAGGTGCAGGAGTCTGGCAACCCCGAAGGAGCCCGGAACATCACAGTCCCGGGGGGACTGAGCTCTGTGAATGTCACCGGCCTCAAGGCCAACACTCCTTACACCATCACCCTTCAGGGGGTCACTCGGGGCTACAGGAGCAAACCCCTTTCTCTTGAGACCACCACAGGTACCTTTCCTCCAGCCCCAGATGTTTTCTGACAGAGAGCCGGAGCTCTTGCGGGTGCTGGGCAAATCCTGCTCACTGGGTCAGCCTTGCACGGGGTGCCCTGAGCTCGTTAAAGCTTGGCTGAACATCTCTGGCATGGAAATGCCTCATGGTCAGGCTTTCCAGCTAGAGTTTCAGTGCCCTGGTGCAGCCCTTCCCTCCCTGCTTTCCCCCCTGCTTCAGAACAGCTTTTGTTTGTTTCCTTTCCTCACTCACCTGGCTGACACTAACAGCAAAACCCAGCTGGATGTTGTACCTGCTTGGGAAAGGCCAGGCTGCCCGGTAAAATTATAGAAATCTTTCCTCTATTAGCCCAGATAATCAAAGCCTGAGAGTGTGTTCAGTTTTTACCCTTCAGAAGCTGCCTCTGAGATTCTACAGTAGCTTCTGTGTGAATTCAGACTCAGCATGGTCAAGCTGTGTGTATCTGACTCAGAGAAAGGACAAACACCTTCTGTATGTTCTCATATAGGAAAGGACAAAAATTAATTCCTATTAAGACTAATAAAATACATTAAGCCATCTAAGATCATTAAACAGTCTGATTGGCCTGAAAAAGATATAATGCAAAAGATCAAATTCAGCAGCACTACCCTGGCATGAAACTGGCCTGAGACAAAGCAGGTGAGCCCTGTGCTATCAGGAGCTTGCATGAAACTCATCAAGGGCCCCAAAATCATTTTCTGGCTGACCATGTGAAAGGCAGCAGTTTGAAATAAGAGCTTATCACAGGCTTTGACCATGAGAGATAAATGTATATTCACATCTCTGCCGTGTGGCTCTCTGATCCGCCCAGGCATTGTGGTAACTCTAATGAGCAGTGTGAGTTAATTGGCACTAAAGGGGCACTAGTGGCCTTTCCTTCAGATAATTTCTCTGCTGCCTCTGGGCTCCCCTCCAGCCCTTTGCAGCCTCCTGTGCCTGTGAGATAGCCGGAGTTGGCTCATGCCAGGTTCCCCCAAGCACAGAGTAGCCAGCACAGAGAGGGCTGAAAGTACCTGTGAGCACTGCTCAGAATTAAAGCATGAAGTGCAGCAGAGTTTTCTTGTTTCTGGAGTGCTTGAAGCAGCGTGGCCTGGGCAGGAATTGTCTGTGCTGTCCCAGTGAGAGCGCTGAGCTTTGAGAGTCCTCACCAGGAGCTGGGAGCAGATGCCCGTGGAGAGCAGAGCAGTGTGCTGGACAAAGGGACAAAGCAGGGAACACATCATGGGTGTCCTGCCTAAATATGCAATGTGCTCCCTTCCTTTACCCTCATGAAAACAGCAGAAAATGCCCTGCTGAGGTTTTCCCTTCCCTTTCTGGGTCAAGCTCAGCACCCGGCTTTTCAAAATCTTCCCTTCTGGAGATTTCCAATTGTTAGAAATATCTGACCCTTCCTGTAACGCTACGGGGATGTCTGCAGAGAGGAAGAAACCCCAAGGCATCTCTCCCTATTTTGCATTTTGGCTCCAGCTCCAAAATTACAAGCCAGCTTTCATAGACTTAAGCTGAAAGGGAAAGCTGAAGAGTAAACAAAACACAAGATTTTCCTTTGGATAAAGCAACAGCTTTGATTTTAGCTTCTCCTAAAACTGGAAGCTGTCTTTTCCAAATGCCCCAGGGGCATTCAAGAAAGTCCTTTTGCATCTGCTTTCATGCTCAGACCTCAAAGACATGGCTGTTCCTGCAGGGAAAGGGAAATAACCATAGCTTTAAATGTTGTTTTAATTTTTGTTTTCCTTATCTAACATTTTGCGACGCTTTCATTTGATTTCCTCCCCTTAGCACCTGTCTGCTTGTAGCAAGCTTTTACTCACACCCTCTTCCCCAGCTCGGAGTGCTGCCAGCGTGGCAGAGAGGAGCCCTTGGGAGCAGGAGGAGGTTGGAGGGTCCTTCTGACCGCTGTCGTTTCCCTCCCCAGGAGAGCAGCCCGGCGTTGCTGAGCTAACGGTTTCCGACATTACCCCCGAGAGCTTCAACCTGTCCTGGACAGCCTCCAACGGGGACTTCGACGTCTTTACCATTGAAATTATTGATTCTAACAGGTTGCTGGAGCCCATGGAGTTCAACTTCTCAGGCAACTCAAGGACTGCTCATATCTCAGGGCTTTCTCCCAGCACTGATTTCATTGTCTACCTCTCCGGGATCTCTCGCGGGTTCCGCACACAGGCAGTCAGTGCTGCAGCTACCACAGGTACACAAAACCTACCTCACTGCTAACTCTGCTTTTTTGACTCTTCCTTACAGGTTGTGCCCCCTTCCCTGCCCTCAGCTACCCCAGCAGCCCACCCATTTCCCAGTCCTCTCACCTTCTGAGGAAGACCAGCCGGGGACATTGTGAGCTGTGAATGTTGAGCCACCATCCCATCCAGCAAAGTCAGGCAATCACCCCGTGCTGGGATTCATTCACACAATCAGTCTGAACATTAACATTGGGGCTGCCTCTGAGGCAGATGATAAGCAAAGCAATTGTCCCAAGAACCAAGCAGGAGATGATTCCTTACGTTCATCTCCCAACCTGTGTGTGCATCTGTCCCACAGCGCAGAGCAGACACAGTTTGTCTCAGATAAGCTGATTCTAGACACAGATTTACCCCAATTCTCCCTGAAGATGTCAGTTTTAGTCTGTGCCACATTCATTGCTTGAATTCAGCTTCAATTATTCAGGTTATTTTGGGTGAGAGATTGAAAAGTCCATTTGAGTTGATGTCAGAGAATGGAATAGGCAGGCACTGAGTTGTTGGCACGTTGCACATTTCAAGGTTTCACAGCTGATAGTTTTCCCAGAAAAGACAGGGAAGTCAAATGTTCAGGATGAGAGTGGGAAGTGAGGACTGGACTACAGAAAGAGAACATTGTTATTGTAGGCAGGTAATGGCTCATGTTGTGATTGTTTAACACCTCCACCAAATTTTGTCCCTCTAGGAAAAGTTGCCATAGTGATTTGGCATAGGAATAAAGTAATGTAGTCAGTGAAAGCAGAATATCAAATCTCGGCTATCAGATAATATAATTTCAGTTTCCAGCAGCAGCAGACTGTGAATATCCTCATTTGATGATGGGTAGCAGGGTCAGGGTGAGGGCAGGGATATGGGAAACATAAGGAAACCCTGGGCTGGGTGACCCCTATGACCTGTGGTCATGCAAATTCAAACTTCTCTATTAATTTATTTTGTTGCTTTGGCTTTTAATAACTGTGATCCATTTCCATTTGTTTTTCTTCCTGTAGTAGAGGAACTTCTCCTTAGTACACTCAGTGTATCAAACGCTACCTCAGACAGCCTGTCACTCACCTGGGAGGCACAGGACAAGGCCTTTGACCACTTTATTCTGGAAGTCAGGAACTCTGACTTCCCCTTGGACTCCCTGGTGCTCACAGTGCCAGGGGACTCCCGGCACTCTGTAGTGACCAACCTCAAAGCTGCCACTAATTACACACTCCAGCTCCATGGGGTAATTGATGGGCAAGGTGGGCAGACCTTGACAGCCATGGCAACCACAGGTATTTCACTGTTTCACCTTCCAGGTTTGCTTTTTGTTCTCCTTTCTCTTGCTGTCCGCCAACTGCTCTAAAACATGGCTCCAACTCATTGTCGTTCCCTTGGGGAGATCACCATGAGGGGAGGCTGAAATGCACTGAGAGGGCTTGAGGAAACATCTGAGGCAATGGGAAAAGGCTGGAAAAGTGTTCCCAGCATTAAGAGAGACAGCAGTAAACCATGGCTGGTTTCGTTATATATACACACCTCTCTGCAAGTTCAGTGTATATATAATTGCCTTGCTCCAGATGTGTTTCACTCAGTATCTTGAATGAAGTTGTTCATCCCACCCTCCCTTGCCTTGCTGGGGGTGGGAGAGAGGCCTTCATGTGGTTCTCAGCCTGGAGAGGCACCTGCATGTCAGTTTTGTCCTCCTTGAACCCAAATGTCTCCCAAGGCATTTGCCTCTGGTGGGCATTTCATGCCGCATGTGAAATGGCCAACCCAGCCTGCATGGAGTGCTCTGGCCACCTTCTACCGGTTCTGAGATTGTCTCTGCCCAGGATTTTTATGTTCTCAGCACAGAGCAGGGCTCAAAAAACAATTTCCCCTTTTTTTGGTGGTCAGCCCAGCACTCTGTCCCTTGCATTGCTCCCTTTGAGTCTCCACGGCCTGTCTCGTTTCCCTGGGTGCCAAAGCTTTTCCTGTGGTGGTGATTCCAGGATGGCAGGAGATCACTAAGACTTGCCTGAGGATGTGATTCAGGCTCATTTTGCATGTAGCATTCCTGGAAGTCAGGCTGTCATGATGGGAATGTGACTGGCCATGGATGCAGGTGGCATGAGAAGGAATGTGGCCATGCCAGGATGAGGTTGGAAAGGCTCTGTTTGCCCTCTCTGAGCTGCATGTGGGGCTGAGGGCTCCATTTTCCTGGGGTTTCCACTCAAACCTGTTTGCTTTGTGGATATTTTCTCATCTCCTTGCTTGTCTTCAAGAGCACCGTGGTGGCACCATCCCTGCTGGCCATGAAGGCATCCATGGTCACTGGTGGATAGCATGACATCTGTGACATCTGTGACATCTGTGTCCTTAATCAGGGCCACTTCCATTCACCTCTTCCCAGCCAGTTCCAGAGAAGGAGGTGGATTATTATTTAAAATCTTGCAATGAGGGACAAGACTAAAAGTTGGAACATCTTGTAGCAGTTCTTGTTTTAGCAAAAAAGAAGATTTCACTCTTGGACCATATTGTGTCAGCGGGATGCCTCTCTCTGGCTTTTCTCCCAGCATGGATCACTTTTCCATCATTATTTCTCTGTGTCTCACTGGCTGCATTTCCCAAGGTGTTCTTGGTTCCTACTCAATTGGAAACATAAAAATTAGAAAATAAGCCCAGAGAGCAAGCACAGGCTTCTCTGACCCTCTGACTGTCGTGTCGTGTTTGTTCTCTCTCTGGGCTTTAATGAAACTTTAATGATTTTTTGTGCTAAGTGTAAGAGCTTTAAAAGAGAATGGGTAAGCAGCTCTCCCTCTCCTCAAGGACAAGTTTCTCTCCTGGCAGGTCAGAGATGTGAATTTGAATTTCCTCCAGCAGAAAAGGAAAGTCTTTGCTCCTTTAGGAGGTGCCCTGACCACAGAACACTCAGGAAGGAGAGCAGGAGTTTTATTGTTGTGGGGTTTGTTGTTCATTAGACATTCTCTGATTGTGCCTAATCAGAGGATGAGGAACACCTTATCTGTGGAGTCCAGTGAGGTTTTGGCCTGAGATTAGTGCTGAGATAATCCCTGTTAGGCCTGAAATTCCCTCATAAACCTCAGGGTCCAAAAATAGCAGGATCTACAACTCCAGGCAACAGAAACACCAAACAGAACCTGGACTGTGATTTCAAGGGGTTCTGCCTGAATGCTGCTTTCTCTATTTTGGAATTGCTGTGGGTCTGTATTCCCATCAAGTTCCCAGTGTGGAATTCCCACAATTTGTATGGTGCGTTGTTGGTGCTTCTGTAAACCAGGCCCACATTTTATTAGGCAACTTGAGTTTATTTAAGAAACTTCAATGAAAAAACATCAACTGAAAGTCAGCACTAATTTCAGTGGCTTCTTTCCAAAACCTGAGAAAATAGCTCTTGCAACACTGCTTTTGAAAAAAATTATCATTATTTTATTTTATTTTATTTCATTTTATTTTATTCCACCACAGCAAAACAGGGTTAAAACATTCTTTTTGAGCACCTACAACCCCTGCTCTGCTGACTCCCCCACCCCCCTGGAGTAAAGCTGCTTGTTCACCTGTGTTCCTTTCTCCCCCAGAGGCTGAGCCACAGCTGGGCACGCTCACCCTCACAAACGTTACCCCTGACAGCTTCAACCTGTCGTGGAGCACCCGAGCCGGGCCCTTTGCCACGTTTGTAATCAAAATCCGGGATGCCCTGGCGGCACACGACGCCCGGGAGCTGACGGTGCCCGGGGGCACCCGCAGCGCCCACATCTCAGGCCTCACAGAGAACACTGCCTATGCCATTCACATCCAGGGCACCACCAGGGCAGGGGTCCACACTGAGCCCCTCACTGCTTTTGTCACCACAGGTACCTGCTCCAAGCTTTGCAGTCCCTCTCTAGGCTCAGGGAAATGGGTGATCCCTAAAAGCTGGTCCTGTGTGTGTCTGGCCAGCAGCAATGGGTTTGTTTGAAAAGCTGGTGCAAGGAGGGGTCAGAACAGGAATGTTGAACTTAAAAAGATTCCTGGGAGCAGGATTTCTTTAGAGGGAGTTAAAAGGCCGGGCTGGGTGGGGCTCTGAGCAAGCCGGGACAGTGGAAGGTGTCCCTGCCTGTGGCAGGGCTGGAGCTGGATGATCCCTTCCAACCCAAATTATTCTGTGATTCCATGATTCTGTCATTAAGACCCCTCTGGAGCGTTTGTCCCATGTCTAATAATCTTTTATAACTCCTGAAGTTTCAGGGAGAAATTTGGCTGTTGCTCAGCAGTTCATCAGACAGGGCTGGCTGTGGAACACCTCCTGTCCCAGAATGTTCCCTTCCAGAGACTTTCCCAAAATGTGAATCTTGGGGATTGCTTGATTAGAAGTAAATGAGATGCAAAAATAGCACTAAAATGAGTACTCAAATTTTTAATATTAATACATAAGGAATTCCAAATTATAACTCTTCAGGGGGGAATTTTTATACCAAATTCTAACAAAATTCATTTTGGTGTTTGTGAAAAGTCAAAAGCAAACCCAAAGCCCTTTTCAGAAGAAGGTTCTGCCTTTAACTAACTGGTGTTTTCTGAAGTGAGTGGAATTTTGAGGGGTTGGAAGATTGGCTGAATAAGCTCCTGAGGCAACAGAGCAAGGCTGGACAAATACTGTGGATCAAGCAGAGCCACCTGATCTGCCTATTTGACTTGTCTGATTTTGAGCAAGAAAATACACTGAGAATCTCATGAAACTTTGGCTTTTTTTTTTTTTTTTTTCCTGAGACTTGGGGGATAAATTTTGAAGTGTTTTCCACATCTTTTCACTTTGACAAATGTCACACTGATGTGGAAAAGGACCCTCAGCAGAATTTCTTTAAGTTGTCAGCAGAGCACAGCAGCAGATGATTTGCACTGGCTGTGACCTCAAGTGATCAATATTCCTGTTCTGGCACCTCTGACCCTCCAGCAGTGAAAACTAAAGCTGGAGATATTCATGTGAAATAGGTAAAGAGGCAAAATACAGTAGTTGTGAATGCCCAAATTGAGGCTTGTCCCTAAAGCACTGACAGTGGAGAAGTAAAACTAAAAAGCTTTATGTGTAGCATTTCTAAAGCAGTTTTGGATATAACTTTCTTACAGTACAAGGGTAGCAGCAGAAATGTGCTTACACAAGGAACTTGGGAGGGGTTTCAGTGGAGCTTGGGAGAGGAGGTGCTGAGGAAAATTCAAAATTGAGCTCCATTGAAAATCCTCATCTTGTGGTCCTGGCTATTAAATCCACACTAGGGGGAAAAACGTGATTTTTGTTCAGTGCAATCTGTGACACTTTCTAATTTGCAATGTTTTTCACTTCTTATTTTATTTTTTTTATTTGTGTGTGTGTGTTTTTGCCCCTTCCCTTCTTTTAGAGGCCATGCCCCCACTGGAAAACCTAACAGTGTCTGACATGAACCCCTATGGGTTCACAGTGTCCTGGATGGCATCGGAGAATGCCTTTGACAACTTTCTAGTAGTCGTGGTGGATTCTGGCAAGCTGCTGGACCCACAGGAGTTCCTCCTTTCGGGAGACCAGAGGGAACTGAAGCTTAAAGGCCTAATTACTGGCATTGGCTATGAGGTTTTGCTTTATGGGTTTGCCAAGGGGCACCAAACAAAGCCCCTGAGCGCTCTGGCTGTTACAGGTATTTCAATGTGAGCAAATTGTTCCCTTCCACCCTTTTCTCTCTCACTTTCCTTCTCACACGGAAGACATTTCATGCAAACCTTGGCTTTTGCATCCTCCTCTGCATCGTGGCTCCAAGTAACTCCTCGTGACTGATGGGTTCACCAGTGGAACTCTGTGCCCTTTAACTTGATGTTTCCCCCTGAGGGATCCTGTGGAGGAGCATGTGGGGGGCTGAGGGGTGAAAGTTCCTCGTGGTCTTGCAGGTACCTCTAACAAAGTCTTGAAAGAAGAATGGCTGCATGCAGAACTCGTCTTGTTAACAGCTGGGCACATCAGCATTCTCCAACAGCAGCATTCTCCCACATTCCAGCCACCAGGACCTTCAGGAAGAGCCGTGGACTTCTTCCCGTGGCCTCCTCTCTTCCCTCTCCGTGTGGGTTCCACCCACAGCGGGATCATTGCCACCCCAAAGCTGGCACCTCTCTCCTCAAACCAGCTCCCCCTTCCAGCCACATCAGAGCTGCTGCTTTCCAGCAGCACTTGAGCTCTCTTGGGGAATCATTGCAGGCTGATTCTCCAGCCCCAGAACCATCAGCTCGCATCTGCACATTCCTGTCTGGGCAGCAGTGAAACTGGGGGAGGATCTGGTGAGAGGTTTGAGAGGAAATAAATAGGAATGACTGTGGTGTGGAAGGAAGGAAGGATTGGTTTAGGTGGGAGGTTTGAGAGGAAATAAATAGGAATGGCTGTGTGTGGAAGGATTGCATTTGGTGGGAGGTTTGAGAGGAAATAAATAGGAGTGGCTGTGTGTGGAAGGAAGGAAGGATTGGTTTAGGTGGGAGGTTTGAGAGGAAATAAATAGGAATGGCCGTGTGTGGAAGGAAGGGTTGCACTGGAGGTGCTGTAGACATAACCACTCCAGCAGCATTTCTCTAGGTAACCATACTGAGTTATGCTTTGTAGGTAATTAATAACTTACAGCCCTTGGGATCCTTTAGAATGAGTTCATTAACCAAAGCCAGCAGCTCTTGCATTCAGATTGAAGGGTGCTGTTCAAGAGAGGAATTTTCATGATTCCCCTTTGCTGTTTAAGAGCACAGTAAAGGATTCATCAGATCAAAAGCATCACAGATGCCAGCAGTGCATGAAATAAGGGGTTAGCACGGAGAAAAAGAATTTTCAGTGGCTTCTCTGTTGTCCTCCTAGGAGAGAGAGGTCTGACAATGTTCCAGCCTGTTTTTATTGGCCATAAAGGTGTCACACAGGTAGGGAGGGAGAAATGCCCACCTTCAGCATGTGTAACTCTGCATGTGGGAGACAAACCTGTGTGTCCATGCAGTGGTTTGCTGTTCAAGAGTGAAACTTGGAATGGGCCTGCACACACTCACATTTATCCTGTTCTGTATAACACTAATATTATTTTGGTTTTTTTTTTAATAGCTGGCAGATTGTTCCCCTTGCTTTGAACTGTGGTCGGATTCTTGCAGTGTGCTATAGCCAGACCTCAGGCAGGTCTCTGATCAACTGATTAAAAAATCATTTCTTTTCCCCACTGCTATCTTCTCCTTTTTTAGAAGCAGAACCCGAGGTCGACAACCTTCTGGTTTCAGACGCAACTCCAGATGGATTCCGTCTTTCCTGGACTGCAGATGACGGGGTTTTCAACAGCTTTGTTCTAAAAATCAGGGACACCAAAAGGAAATCTGACCCCCTGGAGCTGATAGTGCCAGGCCATGAGCGCACCCAGGACATAACAGGGCTGAAAGAGGGCACTGAATATGAGATTGAGCTCTATGGAATTAGCAGTGGACAGCGTTCCCAGCCCGTAAACGCAGTAGCATCCACAGGTATTGTCTCTGCAGTGGGAAAAGTGTGACGTTCCCTGTTCCTCCCAGCAGCTCCTTTGCACAGCCAGCTCGTGCTGCTCCAGAGGTGTCCTGAGCTGTCTCCTGCATGTCCCTTGTCACTGGTTCAGTGTGGTGTGGTTATTTATAATCAGTCTCAGCTTCCCAAGCTTCGTCACTGTCTATTTAATATGGTTTAATTGAATTACTTTAATGATCAGGAATTAGGCAGCAGAGTGTGGCAATTAAAACACTGACTTCGAGGGCCAAGAAATATTGTCCATGCATCAGCCTTTTTCAGTGATTTTTTTTGGTGACTAATTACATCTCAGCTCTGCACAACAATTTACCTTTCTAGGAAAGAGTAATGACAAAATGAATTTACCAGGGACATTGAGAAGTTTATTTATGGCTTGACCAGCAAAGGCCTGAGCACCATTAACTTAGACTGATCTTACCAGGAGCAACATGTGCTCAGTAAATTCAAAGTGCTTTGAGCTTCTTTGCAAAATCAAAGCTTGGATTCAGGTTCATAATTGAAGCGTTTCATTCTGGCACTTTTGAATGAAGTGTTTCAATCTTTTTTTCCACACCAAAATCGTGGTTTCATTCTGAAACACATGCAAACCTGAAGCATATGATGCAATGTCTCATGAGCCAAATTTGGTCTTTCAAAAATGCTGAGCTTGCTGAAGGGAAAATGTGGTAATTTGGAATCAAATTAATTATGGAAGGAAATGAAAGGATGGGTACAGGAAAGTGAGGGGAGATCTCACCAGGGGCTGCAGCTCCTCCCGAGGGGCAGCTCCGCTCTCTGCTCTGGGCCAGGAGCTGGGAACGGCTGGAGCTGGGCCAGGGCAGGCTCAGGCTGGAGAGCAGGGAAAGGTTCTTCCCCCAGAGGGTGCTGGCACTGCCCAGGCTCCCCAGGGAATGGGCACGGCCCCGAGGCTGCCAGAGCTCCAGGAGGGGCTGGGAAACATTCCCAGGGATGCCCAGGGTGGGATTTGGGGGGTCTGTGCAGGGACAGGAGCTGGGCTGGGTGATCCTGGTGGGTCCCTCCAGCTCATGTTGTGATTCTCAGTTCCGAGAGCGAGCAAACCAACAGGAATGCCTAAAGGAGGTGCCTGTCACCCAGGAAAAAGCTCAGTGTTGAGCAGCTTCTCCTGACGCAGCCTCAGAGCCCTCAGCCTCCGCCCTGCTGCCCGTGGGCTCAGCTGCAAGCACAGAGAGGCCGCAGCTGCACTGCTGCCATCAGACCCTGCAATGAGCAGCCAGGCCGCCCTCACCTGCCCCAGACACTTCCATGAGGCAGAGCAGACACCAGCAGCGCCCCCGGGCCAGGCTCTGCATGCTGAGCAATGGAGCAATGTTCAAAGTCCCTGCACTTGTAGCAGCACTTCCCCATCCTCACAGGCTCCCAGGATATTTATGGGAAGCCACTGAGAGTTATCCCTTTCCTCACGACTACATCCCCGTGCAGCCCTCCGGGAGATTTAGCACAGTCACCTACTGCAGCAAATAGCCCGGGAGATGTTTGTCAGCTGTAAACAGCCCATGAATAATGGACAATAGAGCCACAAAACCCCAGCTAAATAATTTGGGCTGCAGGTTACACCACACTGAGTGGGTGGCTGCCAAGGAAGCCAACTAATTTCTTTTTTAGGAGTGGATTATTGCACAAACATATGGATATTTATAGCGTTTCCAGTGTGGTTGCAAGGAAATATTTCTGTCCTTGAAGAGGGAATTTATTCACTGCTGCTCTTAGAGTTGAGAGAATTTTAGAAAGAAGAGAATTTTAGAAATTCATCTGTAAAATGTCAGTTAAGGTGCAATTTAACTCCCACTGGGAGACCACAACACACCTATGGTCCAATTAATATCCTTGTGTGAAGCGTGAGTCTCATGCTGCTCCTTTCCTCTTCTTCCAGTGGTGCTTTGCCACACTGTGACAGCATTTTTTTTTTTTCCTGAGATGATTACAAAACACTTCACATGCTCTTGATATGAGATAAATGCAACCAGATGCTTCCTGTTGATTAGGAGAAGAAAGCCAGGGAACATCCTCCTCTGGTCTGCTAGGAATGAAAGAAAAATTAGCAAAAAACCCCTAAAATTTGCTGCTTTCAGGTACCATGGGTGTTTTAGCAGCCTCTCAGGAGAGCTCCCTGTCTCTCTTACACCTCTTTGGGGATGATGCTGGAGGATAAAGATAATTTACCTGTGCCTGCCCAAGAGATGAGCTGAGGCTCTCTGTGAGTGCCAGGTCAGGAGCACGCTGGTTGCTTTCTGTGCCTGCTTAATTCTGGCTTTCAGGTAGCCCAAGAAGATGATTTTATTCACCTCTTCTTCGTTTCCCTGTGCTCAAAGGTGCAAATCTCTCCCATCCCTGGGACTCATTCCAGGACAGGTGCTCTGATGGTCCATTATTTTTCTTGCCAGGTTCTCCCCAGGAAAGCTGCAGCTGGGGGACTTGGGGGTGTGGAAAACTCCCATCAAAGCTCTTCTTACTGCTCTCTGTCATGCAGCTCACCTGGTGCAGAAAACAAGCCTGAGGCCCATGGAAATGTGCACAGCAGAGTCCAAGTGGGATGGATTTGGGTTTCATTTTCTGGGAAACGCTGAAATTCTCCATGTGCATGAAAACCAAGTGCTGGCCCATCTGTTTGGTCTCCAAAATCACCACTGGCCTTTTTCTCCAGCCACTCAGGCCACCTATAATGTGAAGCAAAACCAATGTAGTTTTCATTTCTCTCTTTCCCACATTTTCTTTATTTTCTCCCATTTCCTTCAGCCTGTACTCAAACCAGCAGCACCTTTTTGTGCCACGTAGCTTTTCCAACCCCACCTTGCCTCCTTTCTTATCTGTAATCTTTTCTTCCCTTGGCTCGTCCACGTGAGCAAACGCCTCCAACACAACACTTCTAGTGCGCTCCAGAGACATAATTTACATTTCTCTTGAGAGCTCGGTTGTTTTTCTTTCCTTGCCTTTCAGTTGATTTAGTGCCTTGCTGCTCTGGGGACACATGGAACAAACAGCCTCTGACTCCTTTCCCGCAGGCACGTTCTTTCCAAGCTATTTCAAGCCCAGTTTCTATTTCTTTCCTCCTCTTGCCCCCCTTTCCCTGCCCTCAGCCTGTCTCCACTCCTCCTCATGTGGCTGATGTTTGGGATCTCTAATGGCCTGCTCTGTGTGTGCTGTTTATTTTTTAATACCTCAGGGTTGTTTTGGTTACAGCCAAAAAAGCTGGAAAGATTGGAAGTGGGATGCTCAGTGTAAACCTGGAAGTGGCAGCTCTCTTTACCACGTCCTCCCAAAGCCCTTTCCATGCTTGTTCTGCAGGATCTTCATTAGGCCTTCAACTGGAATGTTTCAGATATATATTTGGGTTAAGTCTGGGTTATTTTTGGTAAAATTCGGGCTTTGTTTGCCCAGCTTACTGATTTTATTTATGTGGGCAAGTGCAGTGTTCAGGTTTTGACAGGGAAAAGCTGATTTTTATGATGAAGAGCTGCAGTGGAGCCACAGGTGCCTTCCTCATGATGGATGTACTTGGATGTTCTCTGGATGGATGAGCTTGAAAAAAAAATCATGGGCTCAGAGAGAGATTCCAGGAGGAAAATCTTGTTGCTTCTGGTTTGAAGCCAGCAGAAGTTCCAGGAGTGAGTCCTTGAGGGGAGCCTTGATGGACTCCCACACCTGAGCCCAGGTCTCCTTGGAGCATGCTGCATTAGGAACTTGATGCTCAGGAAGAGGGATCTGTCCATGGCTGTCATTGCTGTGTGTCACAGAAGGCTCTGGGACACAGTGCAAGGTCTAAAAAGTAAAACTGGGGTAGAAAAAAGTCTTAAATACAGCATCCCATGGGTAGCAGAATGTCATTTCTGTGTATGTTCCTCCCTGCTTTTCTACAGCACTGAAATCTCTGTTACTTCTACATGTAGATACACCTTGGGTGTTTTTCATCCATGCAGTTCTGGAATGGTCCTGAAAGGAAAGGAAAATTTGGATCAAATAGGTTGTTGCTGTAATAAAAGTCTTCAGTTTTGTACCCCCTGCATTAATGTTCAGAGCAAAACTTTGACAGCACCAGGTCGTGGTTTAGGGTGATAAGACAAATCAGTTTTCCAGCACTAAGGACTCACAAACCTTTTGATTTACCTTTTCTTTTTGTGTGGTGTGTTCTCTGCTCTCTCCTGACAGTGGTTGGCTCCCCCAAGGGAATTTCTTTCTCTGACATCACGGAAAATGCTGCCACAGTCAGCTGGACCCCCCCTCGCTCCCGCGTGGAAAACTTCCGGATCTCCTACGTCCCCGTCACGGGAGGTGAGCAGGGACAGGGGGCAGGGAGAGCACGAAGGGTTTGCTGGGCTGCCATCCCTCCTTTCAGTGATCTCCCAGGTGATCTTGCACAGATCATCTCTTTATTTTTAATTCAGGAGTGAGGGTGTGTAGCCACCCTTTGTCTGGGCACCATGTCTGCATCCCACGGGCAGGGCTTGTAAGGCAGCTCAGAGGTGGATGCACTCCTAATGGAGTAGTTGTACTTCTCATAAGTCTCTGTCTAAACTCCCCAGCAAGGATTAGTTCCCAAACTGTCATTATTTTGTAGCACTTTATGGGCTGAGCACAATGGAAAAGATGACCCTTAGAAATTAATAATCATAATCCATGGTTATAACAACTTTTCAAGGCACTAATTTACTCACTGCTCCCCAATATTGTCTCGTTCTGGTTTGGTGTTCAGCTTCAAAAACTTTCTCTACTTCAACAGCTTTTTAACCTTTTTTAGGGACATCTCTGAAGGGAAATAGCTAAAGAACAAACACTAAAGATATCAGCACCAAAAAAGTCCTGCTGTTGACTGGGACAAGGAAAGATTTAGGTCTTTAGACAATATAGCCTGGAAGTACACGTGCAGCTTTAAATGTAGGTCCCACAGAAGAAAATGAATCCAGCCATAAAGTTAGGCACTTGTCTAAGTGCTTTCCTGGAATAAACCCAGAGTTTGGAGTAAATAGGGGTGCTAAGTCCTCAGCCACACACAGAGAACCTTTTAAAATAACATGTACTGTGTCTTTATTCTAAATGAGGGAGGTAAAGTAGAACCTTCCAGCCCTCACCACAAACAAGGCAGATCTGAACTGCAAGTCCTGTCTTCAAGATGTCTGAACTCCCTTGTAGAGACTGCTGGGGTTTCTGCTTACACCTTGTCGGTGAAAATGTTAATTTTTCTTACCAAATACAAACCAATGATTTGGATTTAAGTGTTATGGCAACAACATTTGACACCATGTAACTGACTGGGGAAAATTCATCTGCTGCTGCAAAAGCACATCCATGGTGCCCATAATGTCCTTAACTTAAAAACACCCTTAAAAACCACACTTAAAGAATTTCCTGGAGTATTGTGTCACTCATCCCTTGGCATTTGCCCTCATCCTAGGTACTCCAAATGTTGTCACAGTCGATGGGAGCAAGACAAGGACCAAGCTGGTGAAGTTGGTCCCAGGTGTGGACTACAATGTCACCATCATCTCTGTGAAAGGCTTTGAAGAAAGTGAGCCCATCTCTGGCACCCTGAAAACAGGTAATAATATAAAAAAAAGTAAATAATATAAAAAAAAAAACCAGCAGCTTTTAAACTGGATCATCTGGGCTGTAGGAGAGACTCAGGGACTGGAGCTGCAGACCCACCAAGATCCCATTTTTGCTGCCCACACAAGCTGTAGGAAGCTCATTTTCCCACTCGTGTTTGTCTCAAATGTCTTCCATGAGGATGGAACTTGTAAATTTGGTCAGGCTCCCATTGCTAAATGCTAAATAAACCTGTGAAATTAGAGACAATTCATGTATTTACAGTTCTAATTCATCAGACAAAAACCTCAGAAGTTTGTTTGGTTCTTTTTTTAATTAATGCCATTTTTGAGATGAGGGAGCAAAGGGCCAGCTCAGCTGAGCAGTTCAGACAAGTTTCTGTTGTGGACTTCACATGTCCCAAGTTCCAGACTGTTCTAAGCATAAAAACATCCTCTCTCCTGATTTTTTTCTTCAATATTCTCTCCATTCTGCCTTCTGATTTTTCCTTTAAATATCCCTGCAGGAAATGAGAGTCTGCTCCTGCTGACCCCTCCTTTATTCTTTTTGGGGGCTAACAAACATTCAGAGAGCTGAGGCAAAGAACAAGATGATGGGTATTGGATAATGACAGGAGATTTATAACCCATTCCAGCTGTTCTGGAGGCAAAGATTCATCTTAATTCAGGGAGAGCATAAGCCTGTGTGAAAAATAGAGTCCTGTGAGGAGGCAAGGCAGGACATGTGAGGATTTTGTATGCCTGGCTGGCTGTGGGATTGGTTTGTTCCAAACAAGCTGCTGGAAGGTAACAGTGACCATCAGCTGCCATCACTTTGGTTATTTTTCCCAGCTCTGTCCCCTGAATTTGCTCTAAAGAAACAACCCAGATTTGAGGGTGTTGAGAGAAACATGTCAGCTTTGACAGAGCTGCTGAGATTGATGGTATCAAGAGTGATCTGAGAACATGGTTAGTTCTGTTTGTTCCCAGACTTTCATCTCTTCCAGCACTGACCTCCCTTTCCAGAGGAGGCTTTTGGTGTCTCTTCATAGGCACTGACGTCTTTCCTGCAGAACTCCACTATTCCAAAGGGAGTCATAAAAGCTGCACTGAGTTTTGGGCATTTTCTCTCATGAATTTACAGCACAGAGCTGAGAGCATTTGTCAAATTCCTTCAATTTGTTTTTCTTCCAGCTCTGGACAGCCCATCAGGCTTGGTAGTAGTGAACATCACAGACTCTGAGGCACTGGCAACCTGGCAGCCAGCAATTGCTGCTGTGGATAACTACGTGGTGTCCTACTCTTCTGAGGAAGGTGAGAGGAGCAGGGAATGGGTTGGGGAGCTGAAGGGTTAAAACTCTCAAGGGGTGCTCACTCTAACTGCAGGAAAATCAGATTATCCAGAGTTGGAGGGACCCATAGAATCATCCAACCCAGCCCCTGTCCCTACCCAGAGCCCCCAGCAATCCCACCCTGGGCATCCCTGGGTGCTGCCCAAACGCTTCTGGAGCTCTGGCAGCCTCGGGGCTGTTATTTGGAGGAAGGGCTTTGCTGGAATAATTTAAAAATTGATCGTTTAATTTCAGCACTCTTGATTCAGCTGTGAACAGAGATAAGGGAGATTCCTGGGGAGCAGAGGCGGTGTTATAATTCCTGTGAACACTAGAGAGAGCTCGCACTTTTAGAGAAAGGGCTCTGGTGCAACCCAGGCTCAGCAGAGCTGTCAGCACAGACACGGGCTCCGGACTTTCATTATTTTCTGCTTGCACCGACAAGGGATAAAATAAATCGGCGAGTGGAGCACGGAGTTGAGCACATCATGAGGTGATATCAACACCTCTTTTGTGCTGTGTTTTGTTCTCAGAGCCAGCAGTGACCCAGATGGTGTCGGGGAACACGGTGGAATATGACCTGAAGGGGCTGCGGCCTGCCACCGAGTACACGCTGAGCGTCCACGCGCAGAAGGACGCGCAGAGGAGCGAGACCCTCTCCACACACTTCACCACAGGTGCCACTACTGCCCCACAGCTCCTATCCCTTCCAGTCCCACCTGCTCTGTGCCCCTCTGCTGCCTTTTTCACTGGAAACCTCAACTTCTATAACATTTACATCAACCCAGGGAAACCCAGAGAAAGGTGGGAGCCTAGTGTGGCTGATGAGGGGAGGTTTTCTGTCACCAGTTCTGCAGATTCTCACACACAGCTGAAGCAGGAGCTCTTCTTTGGGGACTGGTGTTGGCTACTGAAGGTGCCCAGTTGGTTTCATACTCATGGCTTTCCATGAGCATCAATGGAATCAGGGATGTTTTTCATTTTCCTGGCTTGGCTTGATGCCTTAAGTTTTAGCTTTTCTATTTTTCAGACTCTGTGCTTTTTTAATGTGCAGTTCTAGGTTTCATATTCAGGGTTGCTGAGCTCTCTTCACAGGGTAGAGACAAAACAATTCCTTTCCAGCTGGGGACCAAGGACAAATTTTAGGCCCAAGAGTGCAAACAATGGTGAAGAAAAGAGAAAGAATAAAGAGGATGGAACTTCATAACCTGAGGCTGGAATTGCACAATTAACTCCAGTCTGCAAATGGAGCAGAGCTGATAAAAGTGTGAGGCCTCGTGCCCGGGATCCATTTTGGGCCCATTGCTGGATTGCTTGGGTGCAGCCCCAAGGGGTTCCTGCATGGCCCAGGCTGGATCCTTTCAATAAATCCCTTTTTATTCTTTTCCTCTGCCTGCTCTCTGGTTCCAGGTCAGCCTTTACAGGCAACAGGCTGATCCCAGGGTGTTAATTAGGGAGCCAGGGGCTGAGCCACACCAATCCAGTCCTATAATCACTGAGGGGAAGGGAACCTGGAACTTGGAGCCAGACCAAGCAGGAAAAGGTTTCCTATTTTAAAAAGTTTTCCTATTCTAAAAAAGCATCATTGGAACCAAAGTTTTATTTCCTGGGAATATGTAAACACCAATCTGTCTTCTTGTGAGAAATAATGAAATGCAGAATTTTGTCTCAAAAGACATTTCAGTGCAACTGCCCATAAAATAAAGTGCCTGGAACAAGCCAATATTTTAACTTAGAAAAAGTTAACACCTCTATTTTAAACCACCAATGGGAAAATTAATTCTTAACCACAACATTTAGGGTAAGGTGTTTTTTCATTTCAAATTTCTCTGGAGAGAATGTTCGTTTTCCTGGCTTGTTTTAATGTATGGCCCACAAGATAACCTGTGGAATTAACTTGCTATGGATGTGACTGTGGTGTCTCCTGCAGGGCTGGATGCTCCAAGGGATTTGAGTGCCACTGAGATGCAGTCAGAAGCAGCTGTGATAAGCTGGAGGCCTCCCCGTGCTCCAGTCACTGGATATCTCCTGATCTATGAATCCATTGATGGCAGAGTCAAGGTAAATAAACCTGAGGGGCTGTGCCCCAAATCTGGGCACTGGAGATACTCTAAAGTGTCCAGCAATGTGACATAATCATGTCCCTTAATTTAAACACCTGATTTTAAAATACTCACTGCCTCTTTCAGTGCTAGACTGGACACAAATGCAACTAAAACCTGTTAAAGGATTTCCTTACTTTATACCCTGAAACAGAAGCTCCATTGCAGCCTGAATTTTGCCTTTCATCCCTCCACAATACAGATAACAGCACAAAC
Source organism: Bombycilla garrulus (assembly GCA_013400315.1). Classification (NCBI taxonomy): domain Eukaryota; kingdom Metazoa; phylum Chordata; class Aves; order Passeriformes; family Bombycillidae; genus Bombycilla; species Bombycilla garrulus. The sequence continues at coordinate 737,134 of VXBU01001034.1, forward strand.
ATTTTTCTTCGTTCCAAACAGGTATCATGGAGTAAACTCACACCCCCAAAGGATGTGATTCACTTTTCTAAGCTCAGGGGAATCCCTGTGCAAAGGGGTGTCTAAGGAAAGATGAACTGCCAGTGGAAGTGCCTCTTGTTCTCCTACAATTTTATTTTGTTCCTAGATAATTAGATTACACTAAATGCTTAAATATGAATATGGGGAATCCCAAGAAAATAAAATTTTGGATGCCCAGCCTGGATCATTGGAGAGGATTCCGATTTTCAGGAAGGCAAATTCCCCAAGAGCACTGAAAAACAGTCTTTTAATGTCACAGCAAAACAGCCTTTTAAAGCCTGGAGTGCAACATTTCCTTGTCCTAAAGGATAAGTTTCACAGTTTTTTATTAATTTCACAATCTGCAAAGGTTTATATTTTCAGGGCATATAAACATTTATGCTGCCTTGCTTTTAAACCCCCCAGCTTGTACATTATATTGTAAACACTGATTCCAGGCAGTCTTTATTGAACTATTAAAGATTAGCTTGGTAAAAATCTTAGAGGAGTAGCTTTATATTAATTAATCTAGATGGTTAAAGATACCATCAATAATTATGACAAAAAATAATGTGACAGACTAAAATATGTACCCATTCTGGTCATTATGATTTATTTCTCTGAGATTTCCCTGTATTATTTCTTTTCTCCATAGGAAGTCATCCTAAACCCTGAGACAACTTCCTACAGCCTGACAGAGCTGAGCCCCTCCACGCAGTACACGGTGAAACTGCAGGCCCTGAGTGGAGCCCTAAGGAGCAAAACCATCCAGACCATTTTCACCACCAGTAAGGACATTAGAACTCAGCTAAAATAATCCAAATTACAACTCTTGGGACAGAGCTGAGCACTGACCCCGCACAAGATTTTTATAGTGTTGGTGCAAAGTCCGTGTTCCCCCGGATCTGTTCTCCCTTGGCAGGGTGAAATTCCAAAATCCATCCACATCACCCTCTTAGTCCTTTCTCTGGTGAAACATCCTGCCTTCCCCATGTGGAATATCAGCAGAATTCTTTAAAATCCAGCTGACACCTTGATTTCCCCCTGTATCGATCCCAGCGAGCTGGAAAACAAATCAGAGTTTGAAGCTGAAATGAAGCAAACCATGAAGGCACACACAGATCAGTGCTGGGGGATGAGGAGATGGATTTCTGGGCAGGTTTTTCTCCTTTCTCTGAGATGTGCTGTCTCAAAGTCCCTCTGCACATCACCCTCAGCCCAAGAGGACAGCTCTGCAAGGATAAATTGGCTTCTCTGAAGGTCACTTCACAGCTGCCATTAAAAAAAAGAAATTGTTCAGTATTAGCTGTGACACTTTGCCTGTCATTTGTCTCACTTGTCCCAGTTTTCAGCCTTTCAGGCCCAGCATGACCTTCAGTTATTCCCACTCCCCCTGCTGCTGCTGGCACCAACTCCAGCTCAAGGAGTGCCAGAAGTCACCCAGCCCCAGGTGTGCCCTGTCACTGCTTGTGTAGAGCAGGATGAACTCCACCAAGACATCCAAAAATAGGAGAGGAATTAAATCTGGGTGTATTTAGGTGATGTTTGGTAAAATGACCATGAGCAGGGACTGAGCAGGTGCCCTCAGCCATGTGAACAGTGTCAGATTCATTCAGGCAGAGGCTTAAGCCTGGCCTTAACTCTAAAAATGCATTTTTGTCCCTTTAGTGACAGGGAAACACTAAAGGAGCCCCATGCAGAGTCACTTTTCTCCAAATCCCAAAGCTGGTGTAAACTTGCATGGCCTTAAGTCTCTCCAGGGAAGTTTTAGACTCGATGTCAGGAAAAATTTCTTCATGGAAAGCACTGTAAAGAATTGGAATATTCAATGTTGGAGTCACCATCCCTGGAAGTTTTCAAAAAGCCTGTGGAAGTGGCACTTGGAGAAACAGTTTAGTGGTGAACATGATGGTGGGACTGTGTTAATGGCTGGACTTGATCTTAAAGGTCTTTTCCAACCTTAATAATGCCACAATTCTGTGCAATTCTCTGGAGCTGAAGCATGGGCAGGGATGTGTAACACTGGCAAGGACCAGCAGCCATTCTGTGAGAAGCTACAGGTAAAAAACTTTTCTATGGACACACCTGGAACGGCACTTACTTGGCTGAAAAAGTTAATGACCTGAGGGAATGAAAGGAAAAAAGAAAAGCTTTTTTTGAGAGGCTAGAAATTGTTCTGACTGCAATGATTTTATTGGCTTTTTGTCAGAAAGAAAAGCTTAACAGCATTTTCCTGTAGTTTCAACTGATGCTGTTTGCTTTGTTTTTTAGAAGTGTAGCTTTATAACACATTTAATACTGTCTTTGCTAGCAAAACACTCCCAATTAATTTATTTTTGATTGAAGTCCTGTCATTGTATTTCCTCTCTCTTTTCTGTCACATGATCAGAGACTGGTAGATTTGTTTTTCCCCCAAAGCTGCTGTAACACAGCTCCTGAATTTCAGTCTTTAGCTGGAGGATGCACTCTTATCCTAGCAGGGAGCAGTTATCTCACATTCCCAGCACTTCCAGAAGCGTAGACAGATGTGAAAAAACACATTCAAAAGAAGAATCCACCATCAGCTGTGTCCTGTGGATGTTCTATATGCAGTGTGCAGTTACAAACCTGTTCCTGGGATCTGTAGCTGACCCACAAGGGATGTTCCTGAGTCACCTGCACTATAGTTCCTTGTAACTGCTGATTTCCTAAGGAAAGCTTTCTCTTCCCTGTGTGTGCAGCTGGGCTCCTCTACCCCTACCCCAAGGACTGCTCCCAGGCCCTGCTGAACGGAGAAGCCACGTCTGGGCTCTACACCATTTACCTGAACGGGGACAAGGCCCAGCCCCTGCAAGTGTTCTGTGACATGGGCGAGGACGGGGGCGGCTGGATCGTGAGTATGGGACAGGGCCAGCACCTCCCAGCCCTGCTCACCCTCAGAGTGCTGTTATGGCACTAGGGCTGTCCTGTCTGTAAATCTTTTGAGTGAGAGAAAGGGTAGGACACTCCAGCTCCCAGAACAGGATTGCCAGCTCTTTTCTGCAGCTGGAGGAGAGAGAGGTGTGTCCAGAGGATGGGTCACACCCCTGCTTTCAGCCCTGATCCCTCCCCGCTGGTGTAAGGGCTGCTGAAATACCACCTTGGATAACACATTTTCTAAATAATCAACAATAATTGACTCTGTTTGAGTGAGAGAAAGTGAGGGAGGTTAAAGCACAGCCCAGGGGTAGCATTTGTTCATCAGCCACGGGGTGCAGTGGCTTCCCAGGCCACTGTGCAGGGGAAACATCCCACCCAGACAGCAAAGGAGTGGCAGTAAAATGCCACTCCACACTGATATCCCCGAATTTGAACATGCCAAAGGGACCCAGGGCACAGAACAGCAGGAGGAGCTGGAGGAATGCTTGGCTGGGAGATGAGGGGATGGAGAAACCCTGGGCTTTGAAATCCAGAACTGCAGGATGGGTTTAAAAAGGCTGAGAGCAGGAACTGAGAGGCAACGTCATGCAGAGAAGCCTGGGAATCCAACAGAGAAATTGGAGGCTTAAAAAACACATGGAGCATCCAACAGCCTGGGTGCAGCTCAGTGAGACTCTGTTGGGAGGGGTAAAGGCAGGGCTGAGCTCTGTGTTTGTAAAAGCTCTTTCCCTCTGGCCAGGGCAGTCTGTCCATAACATTTCTTGCTTTTAGGTGTTCCTGAGGCGTCAGAATGGAAAGCAAGATTTCTACAAGAACTGGAATACTTACGTGGCAGGGTTTGGAGATCCTAAGGATGAATTCTGGATAGGTAAGTGCTGAGAATTTGTCTTTTTGGGAAAAAAGAAAAAACCAAAAAACTGAATTGCAAACACAGCCCAAAAGTCCAGGTACCACTCAGAGATTTCCATTTAGCTGGCAGGAATATTTGTAAAGGGAGAAAAGGAGCCAGGGGCACCCTCTGTGAGGGAGACTGAGAGGGCCAGGCCCAGCTGCAGTCCAAGGATGTCATGCTGGGGTCACCAAATGAACCCACCCCACGCTCAGTGGGGCTCTGGGAGAAGTCAGAGGTGCCCTGGGAAGCAGGTTCTGCTTCTTGTCCTCCTGAGACACCCCCAGCAGCAATCCAGAGAGGAATGGCAGGGCAAATAGACATCATAAACACACATTTTGTTAAACTTGAAGTAAAACCTCCACATTTTCAAAGGTTGCACTGTGTTTTTCTGGTTGTAAATGAAAGATAATGATGATGATGCACAGCACAATTTTGGTTGCTTTGCCCAACCAGTTTCTAGGGTTTGAAGGGAAGATATCTCCCAGTCAGCCTGGGATTATTTATTTGCTTTTGTGTTGACATCACCCTAGAGCTGATCCAGCTCAGTGTCCTCACCAGTGCTGCTGTCCTGCTCTCCTTGTACAATCCAGCACGGCCTCATTTATGGAATAATGGCATGATAGAGAGAAAAATATGGACAGACTGATGCCTTAAGGAACCTGGAAATAAAATGACACTACAACAACAATATAATATTATCTTTGGAAATAATATTAGTATAGGAGGTGATATAAAAGCTGTTCTTTATTGGAGGCCTCCAGGAGAAAATATAGAAAATGTCCACAAAAGACCCCCATGGGGTGAACACAATTTTGTAAGTTTAGCAAATTAGCATAATTGACAAAATCACCAATTAAGAGCACAAGTGGTGATGCAATTCCCCCTGTTCAAGCCCCTTCTAAATCCTCCCCCTTCAGACGGAGCTGAACTTGGTTGATGAAAATGTGTGTCAAAGAGCTGTTTTTTGGCCTTGGTTCCCAAGATGGAACAGGGGCTTTGGAATATAATTTGTCTTTCTGCCTAGGGAAAAGGTAGGGAAAAGTACTGGGAAAACAATGCAGGAATGCAACAATAGGCTGCAAATATACGTGTAAAGAATACAGAGAATATAGAAAAGAAAAAAGGCAAAATTCATTCAGCATCAAGACAAACAAGGGATATCAAGACAATTCCTTCCCACCCACAGGTCTGGAGAACCTGCACAAGATCACTTCCCAGGGCCAGTACGAGCTGCGGGTGGACCTGAGGGACAAGGGGGACACGGCCTACGCCGTGTACGAGCGCTTCAGCGTGGGAGACGCCAAGAGCCGCTACCGCCTGCGCGTGGATGGCTACAGCGGCACGGCAGGTGAGAGCCTGAGCGGGGTCCACAGGTGTTCCTGGATAGCGGGTCCCGTGAGGAACTGCTCGTCCTGGAGATCTCCAGCAGGGTCCCAGCCACAGGCAATCCTAGCAGGCTCAACCTGAGTGAATCAGGGGTTCAGCTCTTTATGTGATTCCCAGCTCCTTTAGGATTCCAGCTCTTAGCTTGCTAGGACTTGCCTTGGCTGAATCAGGGAAGAAGAGACGAGAAGGCCGCGTGGAGGTTCCATGGAATCGTTTAATGCCGGTCCCGTGAAGGGGCGTCCAGTGACGCCTTCTTCCACCAAACTGGGCAGGACCAGGGATTTTTATAGGGTTGGTGAGGATTGGGAAACTATCCAATGTTTTAGGGTCGAGGTGAAATGACCTATAGTCTTAGGACGTCTGGAATGTAGCCAACAGTATTACAGAGAGATAAGAGAGGGTCTCAGGCAGGAAGCAGGGCGTAGTCCATGACCAGGCATTTCCTATCTCCAAGGAGGCCGAGCAGAGGGCTCTGCAGCTGCTACAAGAGCCAACACTGCCTTTCCTCCTCCTAGTTCCTGACTTCCTCCCTGTTGCAATGCGTATTTTTATTTTATATTTTACGGTTCTGTATTTAATGGTTCGCCCCTATGTTCGCCCCGGGCTTTCCCTAAAGTTGGTTTGTCCCTAAGTTATATCCTTCCCTTAGCTGTCCCTCGTGATATCCCCACCCTTTGTTCTGGCTTCTTCCCTGTCTGTCATTGTAACCCCATGTCGGAGTCCTCGACACAGGGTCACCCCTGACCTTCATCCTCTGTGATGGTTTTGTGCCGCGTTTAGAAATGAGGCAGACGGGACTTGCTGGTATTTCAGCCTTCAGGATAGTTTATTACTTCTTTATCACTATTCAGAGCCTTAAATGACAACAGGCTGTCACAATCCATTTTAATAATGAGGCAGAAATCGTGATGGTTCATGCGATCTCAGGGTGTAAAAAAAGCAAACAGCAAAGGACTACAGTTTCAACAAACAGCAAAGCACTTTATTGAGTGCTAATCAACACAGTTATGCGATAGAGGGGACAGAGAGAAAGAGATAAAGAAAACAAAGTAACAAAGTAGGGAGAGTGAAAGAGAGGATGGGATATCGCTACCAACAGATGAAACGAGGTCCTTGTGGCCCAGCCAACAGACGTGTCTTCTTCCATGGGGAGATCTCGAGAGTCCCTTCAGAGAGTCACAGTTTTTAAGTCTTTTTCCAAAGTGAGTGGCATCTGGCCAAAAGGCAGGGAGATTTATGGCCTATTGTGAGCAGGCCTGTAGCTGATCAACATCGGGTTTGTGCTTACCATGGCGATAGGCATGCTGTACCACGGCAGTAAACATATGCATTGTACCTACAGCCACTCTGCCTGAAGCACTGTACTGCAGCAGCAAACATCTCCCCTTTCAGCCAGGCCAGGCAAAGTTCCTTTGGGGTCTGTCCCAGTCTCTGTCCCAACAATTGGGGAGGCAGAATGAGAGCTTCGGGATGACCCTTACACAGGCTCAGCACACACTTCAGTGAGATGTGCCAGCAAGATCTGGGCACTTCAAGGCCATGTGGCAGCAAGAACTGGGTACTTCAAAGCCATGTGCTAGCAAAATGGATGATTTCAAGGGTTCTTATACAGATTCCTTATCCAATTAAGTTTTACAATGTATCTAACACATTGTATGTTTTTATTTTTCTACCAATTCCTAATTATTTGTCTGTCCACGCAGTACCCTCATTGTGGGCACTTTTGTCCAATGAAATTGTGCTCCCCACACTGCAGGAAACTGAGTAGGTGAAGAAGGAAAAAGAAGGCAGGGACAACACCCAAAATGCTCCATCGTGGTCTCTCATCTACATGTATGTTAGATAAAACCCAAAATCTACTTTTTCGCTATCTACCATACAGATTAACAAAAATTCAATTCATCCCAAAGTCCTAGAAGCTTTTTCTATGGCCAAAGACTAAAAGCTGTGCTCTCCTGAGAAACAAAACCTCTCAGGACAGGCACAGGAGATATTCCTGTGTCCTGGATTCCCACAGCCCTACCCTTGTTCCTGAACCTTCTCTGTCAGTCTCATCCTGAACCAATCCCTAACCATAACTCCTGCCGGGGATTCCCCTAAACTTCCATGCTCCCTTGGTCCATGTGACTTTCCTCCCCCTACCCCAACTGGCCCTAGAGTTATAACCAAATCCCCTCATTGCTCTCCCAGAAATTCCCAACTGGTCACTGTTTGTGTCCTCCCACCATTTTTTGTTTTATTTAACCTTGTGCACACTCGTGCTCAGGGCTTTTCCTGCTGTGAACCTCCAAATTTAATAAATCCGCGTGGCTGCAACCTCACAGCAGAGAGGCTGACTCAAGGTGGGAATGTTGCAGTTCAGCAGGTACCTCTCCTGTGTGAGGTGGTTGAAAATCTAACATGTAGATATATTTTATGTTTCTGTTTGATATCCTTATTTTGATGCCATATTTTATGGCCCTGTTTATGGCAGAATGGAAGCAAGTATATTAAACCACATTATATCTCATTTGGCCAATCTTGGCTGTCATTTATACAACCAATAATAGCCTGGCACAGCTTTTCTCTTGTCAGTAGAATTTGCAGCAAAGCCCTGCTGTAATGTGATTTATAATTCTGCTGAACAAATCGTCTGCGTTTTGTAATCACATTGGGCCAAAACCTGCAGCCCTTGGTGAGTCATCTTCAGGGCTTCAAAGGATTAAGAGATAAATCCAATTTAACAATATGTCTTAAAAGGAGATAATTTCACACTGCTGGGTGCATAAACCAGAGCAGAGGTGTGGCTGTGGGCTCTGGCCTGTGACCAGCACAGGAGCTTTTACCCAGACTACACAGACAGAAAGGAAATGCAGCAGCAGAATTAATGTCTCTTTAATTTAGATGAGACATTGGGAAGGAATTGTTCCTGGGAGGGTGGGCAGGCCCTGGCACAGGGTGCCCAGAGCAGCTGTGGCTGCCCCTGGATCCCTGGCAGTGCCCAAGGCCAGGCTGGACACTGGGGCTGGGAGTGACCTGGGACAGTGGGAGGGGTCCCTGCCATGGCAGGGGTGGGATGGGATGAGATTTAAGGTCTCTTCCAGCCCCAACCATTCCATGATTCTGTGATTTAAGGCAAATTCTCTGGTGCAGAGTAGCAGCAGCTGCTACCATGAGCAGGATTCAGTCAGCATGGAGACTCCTTTGGTCTTGATTCCTTCCTTGTGAACACCTCTTTTGACTTGTCCACACTGTAAAATCCAGCTTTTGGCACAAAGTGCAGAAATTGAGCTGCATTAAAAAAAAACAAAACAAAACAAAAAAACCCACCACTTTATATGTTGGGGATTAGAGACCACCTGAAAAAATATTTTGACCTGCCTTCAAAACCTGAAGTTGTGCATTTCCATCTGTATTAAAACAAGTCAAGTTTTAAAAATTTACACGTGGACAAGGCATGGCATAGTCCAAATATTTTATGCCAAATGAGCACACCCATGAAATCTAAACCAGGCAAACCACTGAGCTTGCTCTTTCCTTTGTCCCCCCATCCAGGTGACTCCATGACCTACCACAATGGAAGGTCCTTCTCCACCTTTGACAAGGACCACGACTCTGCCATCACCAACTGTGCTCTGTCATACAAAGGAGCTTTCTGGTACAAGAACTGTCACCGAGTCAACCTCATGGGCAGATACGGTGACAACAGCCACAGTCAGGTGAGTTTGGCTCTGAAGGCTTCTCTAGTGCATGAGAGGAAGGGAAATTGCAATTCTGGGTTTTTTCTGATGGTTCAGCCAGCCAAAAATCACAGCATCTCCTCTTCCCACTCTCCAGGAACATAGGGAAATTTATGGGCAGCTGCTCACAAAATATGAATTTAACATCTGCTGCTGAAATCTTGTTGGCTTTGTCTGATTTTCCAAGGAAATATCCCAAGTGTGCAGGGAACATTTGTAGTTTTCGATGTGTGAAACACAAATGTTCTCTCTGCCATGAAAGCCAGGCAAGGAGGGACGGCTCTGAGGGACAGAGGTTTAACAAGACCAAGCACAAGGTGCTGCACCTGGGTTGGGGCAACACCCAGGATGAATCCAGGCTGGGCTGAGCAGATGGAGCAGCCCTGGGAGAGGCACCTGTGGGTGCTGTGGGTGAGAGCTGCACCTGCCCCAGCCCTGAACCCTGCCCTGGGCTGAGCCCCAGCGTGGGCAGCAGGGGAGGGGATCCTGCCCCTGTGCCCTGGGCTCAGCTGAGACCCCACCTGCAGAGCTGCCCCAGCCCTGGGCCCAGCACAGCGAGGAGCTGGAGCTGCTGCAGAGACCCAGAGGAGGCTCCAGGGGGATCAGAGGGATGGAGCATCTCTGGGATTGCTCACCTGGAGAGGAGAAGCTTTGGGGTGACCTCAGTGTGGCCTTGCAGGTCCTGAAGGGGTTGCAGCAGAGATGGAGAGAGACAATTGACAAGGACTGGAGTGTCAGGACAAGGGGGAATGGCTGCACACTGACAGAGAATAGGTTTGGATGAGATACTGGGAGGAAATTCTCCCCTGTGAGAGTGGTCAGAACCTGGCATAGGACATCCAGAGCAGCTATGGCTGCCCCTGGATCCCTGGAAATGTCTAAGGCCAGGCTGGAGCCACCTGGGATAGTGTCGCACCCATGGCAGGGGTGCAACAAGAAGATCTTTGAAGTCTCCTCCAGCCCAATCCATTGTGTGTTTCCATGGTTCTGTGACCTCATGTGCGTGGATTTGTACTGGATATTCCACGGCCCCTGTGCTTCCCAAAGCTCCTCCACTTTGTGGCGCCTCTGTGCCCAAATAAGAACCATCCGCAGTGTGAAGCAGGGATAGCAAATGAAGGTGTGACCTCCCCCCTCTCCCCTTTGCCTTCACAGGGCGTCAACTGGTTCCACTGGAAGGGCCACGAGTATTCCATCCAGTTTGCAGAGATGAAGCTGAGACCCTCCAGCTTCCGCAACCTGGAGGGGCGTCGGAAGCGAGCGTAGAGCCCGGGGAGTGCGGGCAGGGGCTGGGGAGGGGACACAGAGGGCGGTGTGGGGACAGCCTCGGGCACGGCTGGCCTGGGCCGGGAGCAGCTGCGACCGGAACCGAAGCGTCGCGGCCCCGCGGAGGCTTTGCAGCATTCCAGACAAAAAAAAGCCTTAAAGCATCCCAGAGTTTCCAGCAGAGCAGCTCCAGCTGCCCACCAGGAACGTCCTCCACACCAAAGACAACGATCTCAAGGGTTCTGTGTTGTTCTTTTTTTTTTTGTTGTTGTTTTGTTTGTTTGTTTTTATTTTTCCCAGAAAGCGTCTGGGATAAAGTTCTTCCCAAATCTGACGATCTCTTGGGTGGCCCAGGGGAGGGGAGGGAGAACAGCTTTGTACATTGGTAGTTTGTTTTAGACCCAGCCATATTTTACACACAGAAATGTGTAAGATTAATTATCATTATTATTATTATTAGTTATAAATGAAAATAATTGGTGGTTTGAATGCCTTTTTTTATATATATCAAGTACCACAGAGAAGGAGGGAACAGGAAGGGAAAGCCGTATGTTTTTAAACTTAAGCATAAGATTAATATTATTAATATAAAGACAAAGTAATAATAATAATAATGATAATAATAATAAGCTACATTTTGTCATTTTTAAGAGAACCATGCTTTTTGAAACACAGCAGGACAGTGTCTGATTGTAAATTTTTTTTTTATAAATA
>VXBU01001034.1:748070-814733 GCA_013400315.1 Bombycilla garrulus
TAAATTTCTACCTTTTTTTCATCCATGCGGAGTTTGTGCATGTCCAGGATGTATTTACTTAGATGGGGAAATAAAGACAGACTGAGAATAGTTAGGCTACTGAAAACTGTTCCTTTTGTCAGTGACTGGTTGTAATTATTCTGGTGGGTTTGTTACAGTGAAATGCCCGTGAGGATTTGGGTTCTTTTAGAACAGAATTCTTTTATTTTTCCTGCCCAAAAGCTTCTCCCATGTTTTTCTAGGTGTTACTGACCAATGCTTGCTCCATCTAGGTGGGAATAACTAACAAAGTAAAACAAAGAGAACCCAGAGTTGTTGTTAGGTACCATGGGCAGCTTTGAACACGTGTAAAAAAAGGGCTCTCTTTTTTTTTTTTTTTTTTTTAATATGAATGAAAATCCATGTAGTTCCTCTGTATCACACTCTGCAGTTCAAGACAATAAAAAATCTCTTGTTTTAACCCAGTCTCTCTGCCCTACTTCAAGGTTGAATTTTGCAAACATTTTGTAAATGTTTCTTGCCTCCCTCTTGGCTGAAGTTACACTTTGACCCTCCAGAGCTCTGGCAGCACTATATGAACTTAATTCTCTGTAATGAATTGCCCTTCCTTGGTGTTCAGCACAGTAAATGATAGCAGCATAAAGGAGAACAAATCCAGTAATGCAGAAATGGGCTCTGCTCTCCAGATGCTTTCCAAGTTATTAGGAAATGGCACTGGGTCTGTGTTTCTGGGAGCTGGAAAGCTCTCACAGTCTGTTTGCAGACAGTCAGGGGAAGAAGTGACATTTATGGAATGATTTCCTCATTTCTAGTAACATCCCAGAGCTGCCTGCTCTGCCACTGGTGTCATTTACCTTGGCAGCTCCAAAGAGCTGCTGGAGACAGGCTCAGGTTTGTGCCTCGCCCCAGACAAGACTCAAACACCCTGTACAAAAGGAAGATGATTTTTCCTGTAATTACTCACTGACAGATGCCCTGCTTGGTATTCTCCATGATCCCCACTGTGAGAGGGAAGCTGGCAAATCCCTGGAGTCAGACCTGCCAAAACAGCCTTCAGAGCTGACACAAGCTTGATTTGGGACCAGCAGCTCCACCACGGGCTCCTGGAAGGGAAATGCACTGGCTTTCCCCCCTTTCCTGTTTGTAACTCGTGAGAAGAGTTTAAAAACACGCTCAGATTTGAAATCTGTTCGTGAAACTGCCAAACCTCAGCGCTGGTGTTCGTCCTTAACGTGATGAAGCAGTTTGGGAGCCTCAAGGGGGCAGGAGAGGAAGGGCTTAAAAAATATTTCCTCAGCCAGATTTAAGCTCCTAAAGGCACTGAAGGCAATATCTGGGGGCATGAGAGGGGTTTGTGGGGTTAGGGCTGTATCCATGGAGTATTTTTGAGATAAGTAGATGGAAAAATAATTCCTTTTCCAGTGTCACTGTCCTTAACCTTAACAACATTATGAGTAAGACTTCAGGCCTGGATTTCTTACTTAAGTTTGGGTGAGGTGAAAGCTTCAAGCCCGGTGGGCAAAAGTGAACTGGATGCATGATTTGGGGGAGTAAGGCTGAAGCTGAGGGCAGCTTTCAAGTTATGAAATCTGGCTTTTTTGTGAGATTTGGGTTGCTAAGTGATGTGGCTGTTTCTGACTCCAGACATGAGTGTGCAGTGATCAGAGCACTCCAGGGTGATGTGGGAGATGACAGATACCTTAAATTCTTCCCTCTGCCACACTAATGCCTTGGTGTCAGCTCAGCTGAGCACCCACATCTCCTGCATCACCTCTGGCGCAGCTCCCTCACCTCCTCTCCTGATGCAATTCCAGCCAAGGGAACTGATCTCACCCACTGCTGGGCTAAATGTCACCAGAAAGCCAGGGAATGTCACCTGAGCCTGCAGCAGTGAATAGGTAGCCAGTGGTTTGTGACAGAAAACACAAATTCCCCATCTTTCCTTCCCAAGGATGTCCCTTCAGTCAGAATTACAAGTTTGGCTTGGTTTGCTTTAAGAGCTGTTGAGCATAACTGAGGGTCAGAGAGCATGACAAACAAGAAATTGAGTACACAGCGATCCGGTGGCTGCCCCTGCTACTCATTTGGTCTCAGTCTTCACTACCTGAATCCAAAACTGCAGCCTTGAAAAACCTTCTTGCAGCTGCCATGTTAATCCTGGGGGCTGTTAAACTCTGAGGGGGCAGTAGTTTTTTTCTTTGTTTTTTTTTCTCCTTTTTTATCCTCCTTTTTTTTTCTCCTTCTTCTCAGCACTCTTTGTGCTTGATCCACTGGACATTCTCTATCAGAACCTGATTAGAAAGAAAAGCAGAACAGAAATGCTTAGGTGTCATCAACAAGCAGCAGTTTGATCCTAGAAAATGGCAAGAGGTGGCATCAGTCCCACAGATACCTTGCCACTTCTTATTTCTGACTTGCAGGGAGGAGGACAAGAACACCCTCGGGCCCTGGAGCAGGGCTGGGATTGCTGAGATAGTGCTTGGCTGGTTGCTGCTGGTTCTCTGCACTCCATCAGGAGCTCAAGGCAGAGTGGAATTCTTCACAGAGTGCTACAAACACAGGGAATTGACAAAATGATAACATTTATGTAATGGGATGTGGGAAAAAATAATGTAAAATGAAAACAAAGGAGACATGAACCTCCCAGCAGCTTTGGAGCCCCTGTTCAGCTCTGCCTTAGCATTTTCTGTGAAAACCGCCTGCTCCAGCCTTTGTTCCTCCACCTTTTCCTCGGTGATTTCCTCAGCAGGTACAGAAATCTCAGCCTGCAGAGCTCCAGCAGCTCTGTGTCTGTACAACATATGTTGGTCCTGATAAACAAAGTGTGGGTTGTCAGCAGGAGACTGCGAGCAAAGCTCAGCCAGAGCTGCACGGATGATCTTTATTCTTGGAGGGCCCTGGAAAAACACACTTCTAAATCAGGCTTCAATCTAAAGGTGAAGGGGTTGGTGCAGGTGAGAGGGAAAGACAACTCTCAGGAAAAAAAAGAAAAAAAAAAAAAAAAACCAAAAAAAAAAAAAAAAAAAAAAAAAAGTAACCAAAACCAGGATAAAAGATGATGTAAGAACTGCTCTGGCTTTCTGGGTCACCCTCGCCTGCTCACAAGCTGTTCCTGGCTCCATCCCAAAAGGTTTAGGAGTAGAAACACAACCTGATGATTGTACAGTGAGGTTTTCACTTGACTTGCAGCCTTGGTGAGGAATTTCCACAGGGCTGAGAATGAGTCTCCATCCGGGCTTGCATCATTCGTGTTCCTGCTGCAAAATGAATCAGGCCTCTTGTATTTTGCAGTGGAAATGAGATCCCGAGTGGAGGCCGGAGCAGGAAAATATAACCACACACATGCATTTCAACAGCTCTGTAAGCTAAAGGAAAGCTTCCTGGAGGGAGTAGGAGTTATTGGACAGGGGAAGTTATTGCAAAATAAAGAGGCTGGTGCTGTACCCTGCTAGACCATCTTTGTATCCCTTCCACTCCTACATTTATACCCACTCAGCTGAAAAATCCACTTCAGCTTTAGTCACTTGTGAAGTGTGGGGAGCTCACGGTCTCTCTGAGATGGTATCTGCAGGGTTACTCACTTGTGCTCTTTCAGCTGACACTGAGGATAAAGGTTTGGGATTTTTTAGGGCAAAAGTCCCCTTTCAAGAGCTCTGAAATTTCGAAACTCTGGGCTGAGCTTTTCCAAGGGGTCTCGCAACGGAGGGGGCCCAGGTCTCCTTCCTTAGTGCTGCTGTTTGACTTTCCCAGCTTGGCTTCTTGGCAGCCTGTGGGGAAGGGTCAGGCTTGGAATGGCCACAAAAAATGTGCCTGTCCCTCCCTAAGTGGCGTCTTTGTCCCTCCCCAGGGCCATCCTCACATTCCTGGATGCACAGAGGGGCCTCCACAGCCTCTGTGGGCAGACTGACTGTGGGTAAGAGCTTTTTGGTGCACAAAGCGCAGCGTCACTGAGAAATAAACATCTGCTGTTACTCACAAATCACCAACTGCTGCTGTTACTCACAAATTTTCTGTCCCAGGGAAGAAGCCAGTTCTCCTGTGCCAGCCTCAAAGGTGCCTCGTGTCAGGCTGAAAGCATCGCTGCAAGAGCGGGGCTGGCTCAAAGGGCCTGATGATGACTCTGCTCCTTCACCTCTCCGTCAGGTACTTTCCTCAGAGGAAATCATTCAGCTTCCTGTTGTTTTTACTGTAAATTCTGTGCTGCAAAGAGGAAAGAGAGAAAGAGACCAACGCAGATAAAGAGATTGGGGTGGGGGGAAAACCAACACACAGTGGTTTCAGTGCAGATAATCCCTTTCACTCCCACTTTTGTGGCTCCCTCTGCCAGAGGCATCTCCCTGTTTTAGAGCAGAAGAGAGGGTTAAAAGCAACATCTAAGCTGAAAATTGGTCCCCTGCTTAAACTGAAACTACTTTCAGGACTCAAAGTGCTCATTTCCTCCCCGCCCTTCCTCTGCCTCTTTACTTTTACTTTACTTAATGCCTTGTCCTTCTATTTCAGTGATTCTGTGATTCTGTGAAAGTGAGAGGAGAAATAATGTGAAAAAGGCTGGGTTTTGTCCAAGTGAAAGAAAAAATGCCTGGCTGTGTCACTAGAGAGCACAAGCATTCAGATTTGTCTGAGAGATAATTTCCACTTTGTCATCACACCAATTGCAAAAGTCACAGCTTTAGGAAGAGCTGGGACTTTTTTATTAACAAGATATTCTAGGCTTTCGTGCAAATAGAATGCTGCTTGCAAGGAAGGTATTCAGCAAAAAAAAAAAAAATAACCACCAGGTCTTCCCTAGAAAAAGGTTTTAAAGAACAATTTTGAATGTTTTAACTCTGTTATGACCAACCCAAGAAGTGTAAATGGCTGAGAGAAATTGGAAACAAAAGTAAAAAAAAATAATATTCTGAGTTGCTTTATATCCTGAACCATTTGGATTTTCCCTAAGAAATAATTAGTAAAAATTAGATTGGACCCTTGAGATTATAACTTTTATTATAGTTTAAGAGTTTAAAGTTCAGTGTTATACACTAAAGAATTGCAGAATCACAAATATAAAAGTTAAAATCCTTTGATATTTTTTCACATATTTGTAATCCCACAATTCTTAGTGTATAACTCTAAAGCATATATAGATGCAGAGGTGTGTATATACATGTAAAAACTATCCATGTCTACGTTTGCCCACAAACATCCACATATAAATATAAAACTAAATACGAATATATACAAGAATTATAAAAATATGATGATTTCCAGGCTGGGAGCATCCCTGGCACTCAGGCCCCATGGCGCTGCCAGCTCAGCAGAAATATCAATATTTCCTGCAGCTTAGAAAGCAAGAGGAAACCACCGAGGTTTCAGGTGGCAACAGGTGCTGATCTCAGAGCTGACAACACTGCCTGGGGCTGCTGTGGCCCTCAGCCCCACACTGAGGCACTCAGGCATCACCAGCACTGCCAGATATTGGCATGGATCCCCCTTTCACCCCGTTCTACTGAGTGAATAAAGCACAGTGTTCCTTTTTGTTCAGGTGTGATTATGAGTAGGAGTTGTCTGATTCCTGTAGAATCACTGATGTCTGTGCTTCAAAGGACATGAGAAGAAAAGAAAGGGAGAGCCAAAGAGTGGCTGTGTCCTGGGAGGGATTCAGCCCGAATAAGAGCCTGTGCTGCGTGCCTTAGGCTCGAGCAGGTGGTGAGCAAAATTAAAGTAAAGGAACAGTAATTGTGTACTCCCAGCTTTAGTGCTCTTATCTGGAAAGTTCTGCTTCTCCCACAGAAAATTTTCATCAATCTGTGCCCTCAGAGCCTCTTTCCTTGCTACACTTCTCAACAAATTTCCCACCTCAACATAGCGTTCATTTGGGAGGCTTTGTGACACACAGACTGCTGGAAAAAATCTATTTTCTTCCTCTGAGCTGAACACTGAATAATCACCACCTGATCAGGTACCTCTGTGGGTACCCAGGGAATGCTGCAGTGCAGCAAAACTGGGGACACACAGCACTTCTGGGACAGGAAAAGAGCAATTTTCATCTGCAGTAAAAATGAGGATTTTCCCTCATCTCCATCCCAAAGGCACCAAAAGCAGAGGCAGCTGCCAGGGCTAGGCTGTCTGGAGTTGAAACAGCAGAAAAGGAAATTGTGGGCACACTTAGCTGTCTGAGCAACAGGCCCTCACACAAGAGGGGTAACTGTGTACACCCTGCTAGGCCATGGATCAGGAGAAGAAATTGCAGCAAGGATGCAGTGGCTGGCAAGGGACTTTCATTCCAACTGCAAAGTGACAACATTTCCTGGAATGAAACTTCAACGTGAGGAGATTTCAATGTTTGTGTAGCAAAAAAGCTCCGAGCTTTGCATGTGTCACTGGCCAAGGAAACTTCAGCTGCTTTGTTTTTCATGTCAAGGCTGCATGACCAGCTGCAAAGGCAGGACCTTTGCCAGGGCTTTGCTCCCTCCCAGGCGGGCACACTGCCCAGGTACTGCAGGTACAGCAGATTTCTGGGGGCTGCTCTGCACTCGGCATTTCTTCACAAAGATCACTCTGTTAAGCAGGCATAAAAAGATTTGCAAACCCTCACTGAGAATCTTGCTTTGTGTTAGCTCATGGAATCACAGAGCCACAGAATCCCAGAGTGGCTCAGGCTGGAAGGGACCACAGTGGGGTCATCTGGTGCCACCTCCCTGCTCCAGCAGGGCCATCCCAGAGCACAGGGCACAGGATTAGTGGCTCTGGAATATTCCCAGGGAGGGACACTCCACAGCCTCCCTGGTCTCTGTTCAGAGCTGGGCACTGCCCAGGACAGGAGTTCTGCCTCCTGTGCAGGGGAATTGCTGGGTCAGGCCCTGCCTGTGGCTCTGGGGCCATTGCTGGGCCTGGAGCAGAGCCTGGGCCTGCTCTGCCCTCCCTGCACATGGGGACAGACAGGGACAGACAGGGATGGACAGGGACACCAAGGGACAGACAGGGACACCCAAGGACAGACAGGGACATAAGAGGGACACCCAGGGCTGAGGGCCCCTCAGACATCTCCTGAGTTAGGTGTGGACATGCACACAGACACGGACACAGGTTAAGAGTGTGTATGAAGTGAATGTATGATACTAATGTTTGTTTCGTGTCATAAATCACTTCTATTTCAAACAAGTGAGTTTCCAAAGATGGGGTTTAGATCTTTTATTGGTGACAAGACTATGTGGATGTGTGTGGTATATATTTGTGTGCATATATATATGAGAGGCTACAAAAGCACATAGTGACAGGACAAAGGGGAATGGCTTTAAGCTGGTAGAGGGAAAATTTAAGTAGGAAGAAATTGTTCCCTGTGAGGGTGGTCAGACTCTGGCACAGAGTGCTCAGGGCAGCTGGGGCTGTCCCTGGATCCCTGGCAGTGCCCGAGGCCAGGCTGGACATTGGGGCTTGGAGCAGATTGGGACAGTGGGAGATGTCCCTGCCCATGACAGGGGTGGGATGGGATGAGCTTTAATGTCCCTGTTCACCCAGGCCATTGTGTGACTGTAAGGATGTCACAGAGAGCTGTTCTGTATCTCCTGTAAACAGCCCAAGAAATGCCCCATCAGCACAAACGTGAGCAGCAACAACGGCAGCCATGGAGCCAAGGACATCATGTGTGAAGTACAAACATTTCACAGAAGGCTTTGGTGATGACTGTTGTTTTTGCCTTGCAGAACTTCCTAGAAGCACTTGCCATTGAGAAGATGGAGCTGCTCAGCAGCTGCTGTGGGAGCTCCTCACACCCTGCCTGGCACTGGGCCCAGCTGCCCCTTTTCTCAGAACATCAACTCCAGAAAGGATCTGAGTGCTCATCCTTCACCTCTGCCCAGGTGTTTTTTCCACTGACAGATCACCCCAGTGCCTGGGCTGGTGTGGCACTGCCACGTTTCTTTGAAAAGCAGCCTCTCCTTCTTCAAAGCCCGGTGATGTCAGGGGTCAGACACACCAGAAAAACCAATGGGCCAAAGTTATTTGTGGGATCTGAGGGGAGAAACCTTTTGTGGCCATCCCCGCTGACCTCAGCAGAAAACAGCAGAGGAGCTGGCAGGTGTTGGCATCTGCAGTGGGCAGAGTGAGAAAATGATAAAGGAAGGCAGACTGTCAAAGAGGATTTTTAGCACCCAGTACTCTCGTTAATCCCCTGACCTACTTTCTGAAAGACCTATATAAGGAAGAATATTCTCCACTGAGCAAGCAGCTAATAAGCAGTGCCAGCATTTAAGAGTTGGGAGTGCATCAGTTCTGAGATTCAGTTATCTCTTCCTGGAAAAAATTAAAGCACAGTAAACAAACACTCTTAAAGTAGAAAAAAATCCACCGGCCCATATATTTCTAATGAAAACTTTGCACCTTAGCAGGGCTGTGGGTTGGCACCATGGTCCCAAAGGCTGCATTTGTGCCCAATGGGCCTCACCAGAAAGAAAAACTCCTGCCCTCAAATTGCCACAGCTTATTTTGCTGGAGGTGCTGCAAACATCCTTTGAGCCACAGGCAGCCATGGGGCAATCTTGGCACCAAACTCTTCAAGTTCCCTCGTGGGCTTGGAGAAGGTGCAGAGGAGGGCAGGAAGTTGGTGAGGGGACTGAGCACCTCCCTTCTGGGAACAGCCTGGGAGAGCTGGGAATGCTCATCCTGGAGAGGAGAAGGTTCTCTGGACACCTCACAGCACCTTCCTCGGGACCTGCAGTGATGGGCCAAGGGAGAATGGGCTCAAACTGAAAGAGGGGAATTTTAGGTTAGATATTTGAGAGGAAATCCCTCCCCGTGAGGGTGGGCAGGCCCTGGCACAGAGCAGCTGTGGCTGCCCCTGGATCCCTGGCAGTGCCCAAGGCCAGGCTGGATGGGGCTGGGAGTGACCTGGGACAGTGGGAGGGGTCCCTGCCCATGGTGGTGGACGGTCTTTATTGTCCCTTCCAACCCAAACCATTCTGGGATTTTATGTTTCTATTATTCTACTAGTCTATTACTGTTTCCGTTTTTATGTTTTCAAACTGAGTGCAGCTCTAAGCCTACAGGCCTATGGGGGAGGCCCAAGTCTGGCACAAAGGGCTCTCATTCAGCCCCTGTGACCACACCTGGCATTTTGGAAGCCTTCCTTTCCACCTGGCCAAGGTGAGATGTTTCAAGGGCTCTTTCTTCAGCCAGTTTTAGGTACAGGATCTCCCCTTTGACTTCCAAAGGGGCTGAAGGTAGTCAGCACATTATTGTGAGGTTTATTGGACTTCAACCAGCAGGATACCTAGAGCTGTTGTCAAAATCAGATCATTTTTGGCCAGTTTTCACACCTGACAGCTCTCATTTCACTGCTCATGCTGCTTCTAGGGAGTGGACAGCAATAAATTGCACTGGTGTTAATTTATATTTTAATAATTTGAAGCCTACACTCTTAGTCCTTGTAGGAGTCACAAGATTATTTTTCACATCTTCATCCTTTCAAGATGTGAAAAATATGTCACATGTTGCAGTCTAAGAAACACTGCAGTGTTTCAAAGCTGCTTTCCATCATTCAGGACAGAGAAATACCAGAAATTCTACAGAAGTGCCTTCCCTGGTGAGAGCCCAGTCCCTTTCTGAGTGCACAAACATCACTTTGAAGCAGCCTGGCCCTCAGGACGAGGATGTTTGGGAGGCCTCTGGGAGAAAGTGAAAGCCCATTCTGTGATGCTGTGGTTGGGGCGAGACTGATGGGTTGGTTCATTGATCACCAGTGTCGCTGGCTCCACACCTTTCTGGCATTTTGCATTCTCCTTGCTCTCTTCCACTTAGGGAAGAGGGTTTTCTCCATGGAAAAAAAAATCTTTCCCTGTATTACTACAAAACAGCACAGCCTGATAGAAGTGTCCATGTGGGCACGGCGAGGAAGGGAAAATAAATGTTCCTGATCTTTCCTCTTCTTCCATTATTGTTCTCTTTTCACAGAGAAATTGGACAAAAGAGAGAGCAATTTTCTTTTCACTTCCTATTGGACCCCCTCAAACCCAGCAAATCCTGGGGATTTCCATTTCACCTGTCCCAAAACCTGAGCACAGAGACACAAACCAGCCAGTTCAACACACAGAAAAAATCACTGCCAGAGCCCAAGGCATCATCCCCTTCCTCGCTGCCCTGCCATCCCCATCCCCCCTCACTCCTCGAGGCACAGGGTGGGCAGAGCTCAGCACACAGACAGAGCCTGCCTGGCTCCTGCTGTAATAATTTCCACCCAATGGTCTCGGTGAAAGAGGATAAAGAAGTATAAAATCAACAGAAAGTACCTTAAAGCCTTTTTTTTTTTTTTTTTTTTTTTTTTTCAAAACTAAACTCACCAGCCCCAGGGGAACATCTGACACAACCAGCTCCCTCCTCCTGCTCTTTCTGCATCATTGTGTGCACATTGGGTGCGCTGTGGGAGGCTCTGAGATGAATTTGCCACAGGTGCTCGTAAAGACAAACCACATTCTCCTTGCAGCTCCAGAACCTCCCTGGCACATCCCAGTCCCTGAGGGGCTGCCAGAAACCTCAGTGTGGGTCTGTGCCAGGGCCCAGCAGATGAGCTGACCGGGGCAGAGGCACAATTTGTGCCCCTGGGTAACCTCTCCCTGCACTGACCTGTTTGTTAGAGCACCGCAGCGCTCAGGCACTTGTGGGTTTTTGTAAAGCTGCAAAACAAGAAATGTCCTCTGATTCTCAGGAAACCTTACAAAACCACACCAGAAATCTGTCAGGCAGCCTGAGGTGTGTTCTCACTATGCCTGCATCTATAGGGATGGGAGAAGTAACACACATCAAAATTAAAAATGACCCGGCATCCGCTGAAATGAAAACAAACCTAAAAAGCTGCCTCAGCTCTTTTAACAAGCAAATAGTGTTTCATTTCAGTTTTTCTTCATGATTTCAGAGTTTTCTGCTCCCAGATGAACCTCTCAAGGCCAAGCAAAGCTGCTCAGTGTCTCCGAGCTGGGCTGGCCTCGGGAAGGGCTGCATCTCTGCTGGCTCCATGCAGGGGATGGGCGTTGCCTATGAAGGCTGACCAGGAAATAGAGACTAGGCAGAATAAAAAGGGATTTATTGAAAGGATCCAGCCTGGGCCATGCAGGAACCCCTTGGGGCTGCACCCAAGCAATCCAGCAATGGGCCCAAAATGGATCCCGGGCACGAGGCCTCACACTTTTATCAGCTCTGCTCCATTTGCAGATTGGAGTTAATTGTGCAATTCCAGCCTCAGGTTATGAAGCTCCATCCTCTTTGTTCTTTCTCTCTTCTTCACCATTGTTTGCACTCTTGGGCCTAAAATTTGTCCTTGGTTCCCAGCTGGAAAGGAATTGTTTTGTCTGTGTACCCTGTGCAGAGAGCTCAGCAACCCTGAATATGAAACCCAGAACTGCACATTGAAACAGCACAGAGTCTGAAAAATAGAAAAGCTAAAATTTAAGGCATCATTGGGTGCAGCTCTGCTTCCCCATGGGGCAGGGTCCTGCCTGTGCTGCTTCATCCCAGAAACCAGCAGAGACCCCTCCTCCTTTCCCCATCCTCACTTTTAATGGCTTTGACTCCAGGATGAAACTCAGGCACTTTCTGTCATTGTCCTACAGGGACACAGCACTCTGGTTCTGGTGCCCTGCAGGATTCATACCAAGACCACACCTTGCCTTTGATTTTCCTCCTTCTTTCCCCTTGTGTGACTCTCCAGGCAGTGCTGCCCTGTCCAGCCAGGCTGTGCTTGCCCAGACACTGAAGTGTCCCAAGGATGGAGCTCTCTCAGCTAAAGCTGATGGCAGCAGAGTCTCTGGGGAGGGACAGGACATGAGCTCTCCTGAACCAGCTGCACAAAATAAACTGGATAATCTCCTTCAGAAAAGTTCTGTTTGTCTCTCTTGATTTCAAAATAAAGACATTTCAAAGATCCCTATTAAATCTTGACTGAGTGGAGGCAGCGAGCCAAAGATGAATCCAGGCCATAATCCAACAAGCCTAAGGAGCATGCCAGGAAAACAAACCCTTCAGCATTTAAAAGAAATGACAAGAATGATTGTTTTCCACATTGCCCAATTAAATCATGGATATCACTGTCACAGGGTGTAACTGGACTCAAGCAGGAGTCACCTCACCCAGGTGGATGCCTGCTGTGTTTTAGCTGTTGCTTCTCCTCTCTCCCAAAGCACCTTGTACTCAGTTATTGCTGGTGGTGCCCTGGGCTGGATGTGCATTTGGGCTGGGCCAGCACAGTGCTCTGGCTCATTGCAGGGACCAGAGACGGCAGGTGGTGACCCTGGGAGCGTCCAGGGCCAGGCTGGATGGAACTCTGAGCACCCTGATCTAGTGGAAGGTGTCCCTGTCTGTGATTCCATCAATTGGGTGCCTCTGGGCAATCTGCTGGGCTCCAGAATGGTTTTATTTATTTATGTGTGTATTTATTTAATTATTTATTTGCTATTTTAACTATGTATGGAACTCACCTTTCTGTGTCTATTGCTGCTCCTGGCATAAAAATAAAGACAGAACTTTAAACTAAGACAGAGTTTTGTCTTTACTCAGCTAATATTGAAAGGGTTGTTGATCTCCTGTTGACTCCTGGTCACCAGTGGCTGAATTCACAGATTCCTGTAATACATACTCATTCTGGGAGTCCCAGGGAGGGAATCTTAGCTCACAGTTTTCATGGAATTATTATCAGGTATTTTCCTGTGCTTTCATTCAGGTTATGGTATTCTAATTTGTGCATGTTGTCACAGTCATAATTTCTTGAAGATGGGGGAAGATTGCTCAAATCTGTGCTCTGAATTACTCAGGGAGGATATTACATCTGTTATTATGGCATCCATTGGTAAATTAATCAGCCTGGTAATGGATGAGGCAAAAAAACCTCCATCTGTCTTGGGTTTTGGCAAGAGCCAAACCAAGCAAGCAATCTTGGATCTAAACCACTGCTTTATCTTGTCTAATTCTGATGTTTCAGCACTTCCAAAACTTGTGGTTTCACCTCAACCATTCAGCAAAACCCAACTGAAATTCATGAACAGGTTTGGTCAACCTGAAAGTTCCTTTTCTAATGAATTGATGAGTCACTGAATGCTTTTCTCCCAGTTTTAGAGCCCCAGCATTTCATGGCAGGCAGCTCTTTGCTCACAGAGATGCCTATCACAGCCCATTCCGCTGTAGGAGTGTTGAAAGCTCGGGCTGTGGGCTGTGCAGCCGTCTAGGACTGTATCCTGTGCTAACCTGAGCTCCTGGGGCACCTCCTCCTCTGCCTCTCAGTTAATCCCACAGATTAATTGCCATTCAATGGCTGCACCCAGTGAACTGCTCACCGGGGTTGAGTTTACCAGGCTCTGCTTCCCACTGGGATTTGCTGTGACTCGCAGCGCCACAATGTGCTCTGTCAGTTTGGTTTCCACCTGGCTGCTTCCCTTCCCTTTGTGCTGCACACTCAGCTGCAGGCCAGGCTAAATATTCAGATTTTGACATCATAAGAACAGAGATATAGAAGATATAAAAGATATAGAAGATACAGAAATATAGAAATAAAAGTCTCAAAGGCTGCCTACAGAAAATTCCTCTTTGTGTGGACAATCCCTGATCCAGCTGCTGGATTTAAACAGAAAAATGGTGCCCAAAAGAATTTCCTAAAGAAATTCAGTGTAGTCACCAGTGTTTATTTGCTGCTCTGCTAGAGCTGCCAGACCTCTGCCTGGCTCCAGCCCTGTGACAGTGCCCTGCAAGGATGGGCACCTTTTCTTGTGCCCAGCTCCCATGAAAGCTTCATGACAACATCCTTCCCACTCCCTTGGACCTCACGTTTAATCTTTAAGCCAATTAATCCCCACTTATCCCTACAGCTCCTTCCTTCTCCACCTCTTCCTATAAACACCAACTTTTCCTGCCTGCAAGTCCCTGTTCCCTCTTGTACATCATCATCCAGTCCTTGCTGCACTGAGGAATTCTTTGTTTCTTCAGGAGACAAAACAAAACTCATCCTTTTCTAAAGTGCTATGAAAGCCACTCGCTTGGCAGTAAGGGAAGTCTTCCTGAATTGCTGAATAGAAGTGCTGACAGAGTTTGCTATCACTGAAAAACCACCAGTGATGCAAATATTTCATCAGGAATTAATTAGCTGATGTGTTTGGTTTGTAATGAGGCAGCTTAAGAATAAATTATATTTACAAAAAATATCCCAGAAATGTATCACAAAGAAAAAGTCCCCTTCTCCACCACTAAAATGTAGCAAACAGAGATCAAAAGGCTTAATTTTCCCCATAGTTTCAAGCTGAATAAATACATTGAATAAATAAATTAATAACAAGTGTAGAGTTCCAAAACAAAATGTCATTTTAATAGAAAAATGAACCAATTCTATTCCCCAAATGCTGAACTTGTGTCTTTTAAGCTTATTAAAATAAAAGTGGTTTTTTTTATTATTTCTGAATAGTTTTATCAGAATGATCATCGTTCTAAAATCCGTTTTTGCTTTTAGTGAAACGGCATTTCTGAGAGGAGCGGAATCCACTGCAATATTTCACAGAATCCCAGAATGGTTTGGCTTGGAAGGGATTTTAAAACTCACCCAGTGCCACCCCCGCCATGGCAGGGACACCTCCCACTGTCCCAGGCTGCTCCAGCCTGGCCTTGGGCACTGCCAGGGATCCAGGGGCAGCCCCAGCTGCTCTGGGCACCCTGAGAATCTCCAGCTGGTTTCAGACGCGATGGTTGAGGTTGCCCTGAAGGTCACTCTAAAGCCTCACTGGCCAGATGCATCCCCAGTACCTCCCAAACATGCCGTGGCACCCCCAGGGTTTGGGGTATCTTGGGTTTGCCGGTGCAGCTGGCGTGGATTTACCAGCTGGCACTTGCTGGGACTGTCCCACATGGCCACAGCCCACCTGGCCATGCAGAAATGACTTTTGGGTGCCTCAGAGTCCCAATCCAGAGGTTTCCTCTCTCCCTCTCCCCACAGGCCTGCAGGAGCAGCACCGAGGGCTTTGCTGCCCACCCCGGGCGTGCTCCAGGAGAGCGAGGGCAGTCCTGGCACTCCAGACTGGCACACAGAGCCTCAAACCCCGATAAATGTGCTGTGCTTCTCCTCCTCATCAGCCTCTGCAGCACCTGAGCAGGCTGCCCTCAGCAGCCTGCCTGGGAGCGTTTGTGCAGCACCCCAGAGCACAGCTTTCCACTGCTGGCTGTCCCCACGGCACCAGCAAGGCTCTGCCAAGGCTAAAACACTTCCTCAAGTGCTCTCCTCACCCTGTCCAGCTGCTTGTCAATGCCTTTGTGTCTCATTTCTAGTTTTTAGGCTCTCAGGTCTTTGTGTGTCCGCCTAAGGTGTCTTTTGGTAAGAAAAATGCTGGCAGGGATATAAATAATATCAGAAAGCAGCAATAATCACAGCCCCAGAGCAGCAGTGTGGCTGTGCCGTCCCTCCCTCACCTATATTTGGTTTGTGGTGAGCCCAAATCTGGCTCATCTCAGCCTCAGCCCCTGCTCTCCCCTGCTTCATATTGATTATTAATAACAACAGCTTCTGTGTGGGCTGTTTACCGCCCACAGATAGCCACCCCCAAAAAGCCCTGGCGGAAATAACACAGTGTAACTTGTTGTGCTTTTTTTCTATTTATAAACACAAAAAGACGATTCCCAGCCAGAAAAGAGACTGAGATGTTTATCTGCTACGGCAGAAATGTCAAGTCAACTTTTTGAAATTCCAAATGTGAAGTTTCCTCTGCTCGTGTCGAAGCTGCTTCATGTTCTCTCACAACCTACACCACCACCTCCTCACCATCTTCACCACACTCCTCCCTCATTCCTTGCCTTGCTCAGCTCAGGCTCAGCTGGGACAACAGGGACAAGCCCCTGTCACAAGTGCTCACGGAGCTTTTTTCTGGCCAGTGATCCTGTAGGAATTCAGGGAAGAGCCCCACTGCAGCCCCACAGACCTCACTTGCCCAATTCATCCAGCAAAGCTTTTGGGGAGTCTGTGATCCAGTCTTCACTTCTCCACCCCCTGACTGAGATTTTCTGTCTGTAAAAATGGTAAAAATCAAGAAGATTTTGTTTCTAACAAGATTTGAGCTGTGGGGTGAAAATAGTTGGATTTAGACATGTAGATTTTATCATTATCATGTGCTTCTGCTTAGAGCTACGTTCAAACCTCTCCTTCCCAAGGAGCAGCAGAAAAGGCAGAGGAGATCTTGGTGGCTTTGCTTGCAGAGTGGCCACCGCTCCTCTCCCACTCTTTTTACCTTAAGCTTCTGGGCTAAGAAACTCAAAGCAAAGTCCTGAATGTCTCCTCTGGAGTGATGCTCCACTTCCAGGGGATGCTTTTACCCTTCCATTCTCCTTTCTCCCAGAGCCACAAGGGTGGGACACGGTGGTGACAGAGCCCTGGGCAGGGAGCAGATGTGAAACCAGATTTCCTGCCAGTCTGGGTTTTTCCCACGGGCCAACCTCCTCTAGAAAACAGTTCAAACCCAACCAAACCGACCAAAAGCGGCACATCGAGACACATCCTGAAACTGCCTCGTTACATTTAGCAGTGGCCACAGAGAAAGGGGATATTTTTTGCATTTGAGTGGATGTCTCAAACTTTCAATTGTTTGCTGTGTTTTTTATTTCATTCATTCAAAACACTGTTTGAAGTTGCATTTTCCCATCCTGCGTGTTTTGAGAAGTCACTCTGTGCTAAGGAGGGGAAATTTGGTACAGATTTTCCCTGCTCAACACGAGCAGGAATGAACAAATTATTTGGGGTCTAGAAAATACCTTTACTGAGAGAAATTTGAGCAATTTGGTTTGTTTGTTTATTTATTCCAACTGGGGAAAGAAGGAAATCTGAACCTGGGTTCATGTGAATTTAGCTTAAAAAAAATAGTGGAAATGAGAGTTAATGACAGCTGAGGGAAGATAATCCACAGGATTTTCCTCTTTTCTCTCTGGCTCTGTCAGTCCAACAGAAAAGAGAAGCAAATCCATGAGAGTGGAGTTAGTCAAACATTGTCATGACTCCTTGGAAGAAGTGGCAAGTCCATCCTGACTGGAAGTCTTTGAACTGAAACCTGGCTGTCTTCTAAAATGAGATCTTCCAGTCCAGTTGAATTTCTTGGTTCAGTTGTGCTCAATAATGTAATTTCTAAGGAATTCAGCAGAATGGATTAGAACTGATGTATCCTGGATGACAGAATTGGCTCAGTAGGTGACACACAGCCCTTGGAATTGTACCCAGGAAAAATGCACACATTTGCTTGTGTATCACTGAAAATGAGATATATTTCAAGATTAATTTCCTACAAATTTTCTCCAGTATTGCCCACCCTCCATCTCACTCGTGTTTTCATTTCTCTGCTATTTGATTGTCACAAATTCAAGAGGTTGTCTGTCACGGGCACCACACTCCCGTGAGTGTGAAACCCTGAGTTACCAAGTGCTGGATCATTTCCCTGACTTAGAAATGATCCAAGTTTTTATCTCGCCTGGAAGAAGCCACTGTTAATCAGTAAGAGAGAACAACACCGGTGTCTCAGCATTTTCTAAATCTCTTTAAACCCTGAGATACCGAAGATGTAGTCTTGGCTTTGCCATGCTGCACTGATTTCCCACCATAAGGAAGAATCCATGATTTTTTGGAGGAAGAATCCATGATTTTTTTGTCTTCCAGACATGGACTGAAACCACGCTAGGACCAAAGCAAGGGCCTAAACCAAGCTCAAAGCCCATAACCCAAGGAGGACAAATAAATCAATCAATTTTCACTTAAAACCAATTGGGAAGCACAGAAAAACCTTCACAGTAAAGATTTCCATTGCCAACCATTATATTTCCAGTAGGCAGAAGTGGACAGGCCACAGTCCAAAGCTTTGTGTCTATTCTATTTCAGACCCCATGAAATTTTCTTAATGAAGCCCCAAAAAACAAGGTGAACTGCATGGTTTGGTCTGGAAACCATGAGCAATTCTGTGGTTTTGCTTAGGTTTGTACTGAAACCAGTCCGGACTGGGGAGTTTCTCTCAGCTGAATACAACCTGAAGATATTGATTTCATTCACACCTGAAACCGAGAGCGAAATTTAGGGGGCATGAACCCACGCAGATTAAAAGAAGGAAAAGGGCTTTGCATGAAACCGCAGGCCAGGTTTGCTCACCGAGCTCAGCATCACCTGGAGCTCCTCTGGGAGGTGTTTGCTGCTGACTCACCAAACCACAGCTGCGGGACCCCAGCTCAGGGATCAGCTCCCTGGGGATTGGCAGCCAGCTCTGGGAACACACAGGTCCCCAAGGGCTGCTTGCTGGCACTCTGCAGGCGTGGATGAGCTTCCCCCAGTGACATTCCTTCCTCTGGGAGAGGAGAAGGCTCTGGGGACATCTTAGAGCACCTTCCAGTGCCTGAGGGGACTTATGAGAAGGGTTTCATGAGGACAGGCGGTAAGACAAGGGGGAATGGCCTTAAGCTAAAGGAAGGATATTAGGGATATTAGGTGGGAATAAATCCTTCCCTGTGAGGGCACTGAGGCCCTGGCACAGGGTGCCCAGAGCAGCTGTGGCTGCCCCTGTATCCCTGGCAGTGCCCAAGGCCAGGCTGGATGGGGTTTGGAACAGCCTGGGTCAGTGGGAGGTGTCCCTGCCATGGCAGGGGGTGGCACTGAGTGAGTTTTAAGATCTCTTCCAAGCCAAACCATTCTCTGTTCTGTGTAGGCTGGCAGGACTCCGGTGTGGAAAACCTAAGGAAAAAGTTTAGAAAAGCAGAATTGCCAGAAAAACCCCTGCTTTTTATTTCAGTGCCTCGTGTTGATGGGTTCTCTTGAGCGTCCTTCAGGCATCTCAGTGCCCAACTCTTCTGGAAAGGGGAAAATCCTGCTTTTCCGCCAGCAAAACCTGCTGTGCGTGCTGTGCCCAAGAAGTCCCAAGACATTTGCACAAAGCCATCAAAGAAAGGAATAAAAGGGGGACAGAATTCAAGAATGGGCAAGATTAAATTGTTCAGTCTGCATAAACTGAGAGTGACATTGCAAAGATTCTGGGGTTTCATTAATTCAAAAGAAGCTGGACTAGAAATGATGTGAATATCAATGGGAATGCACAGAGCTTTTGTATGGCCCGACTGGAATCAAAGAAAAATGCCAAATTTAATTCCACAGAGGGCAAACCAAACAGGATCCAGGGTGGATGTGTCCTTTTTGTGGCAAGGAAAAACAGCTCTGAAAAGGCTTTGGATAATTTCAGGGTAACTGTTCCAGAGAAAATGCTGGCAGATGCAGATTTTACCTGACAATTACTTCTGTAGGGACAAACAAAGACTGTCACTCAAGGCTGAATATTTTGATTTTCCTTTTCCATTCTGCTGTGCTTTATACATTTTGGGCATATGTAAATGAACAGGCAGTGGTGATGCCCTGGCAATCCTGGCTGTTGTGTGACACAGGTGTTGCCTGGAAAGGCTGACCTTGAAACAAAGACCAGGCAGAGGAAAAAGAATAAAAAGGGATTTATTGAAAGGATCCAGCCTGGGCCATGCAGGAACCCCTTGGGGCTGCACCCAAGCAATCCAGCAATGGGCCCAAAATGGATCCCTGGCACGAGGCCTCACACTTTTATCAGCTCTGCTCCATTTGCAGATTGGAGTTCATTGTGCAATTCCAGCCTCAGGTTATGAAGCTCCATCCTCTTTGTTCTTTCTCTCTTCTTCACTGTTGTTTGCACTCTTGGGCCTAAAATTTGTCCTTGTTCCCCAGCTGGAAAGGAATTGTTTTGTCTCTACCCTGTGCAGAGAGCTCAGCAACCCTGAATATGAAACCCAGAACTGCACATTAAACCAGCACAGAGTCTGAAAAATAGAAAAGCTAAAACTTAAGGCCTCACAGGGATGACCCAATTCCCTTACCCCACTGTACCTGCTCCTCCCTGGACGTACCTGACTGTGATGGCTCCCAGCCCCTGGATCATCTCTGTTCCATGATAGCCTTCCATGATTTCCCTCTCTGGAAGAGTGCATTGTGCTTATTTGATGTCTGCCACCCTCAGAAGGGTGATGGCAAAAGTGGAGGTTGATTTTTCACAAGAAACATAACAATCAACCTCCCACCCTCTGCTGTTAATGAGGCTCCTGCTCCCAAATGAGCTCCTTCTCCCAAATGCCCTCAGGAATTTTCCGTGCCTTTAGCTATCTCAGAGATATCTTGATCAAAGAACTCATCTGGGGTGTTCTGCAACCAGCCCTGATATTGATAATTCCAAACATTACCAAACTGCTCTGCCAGAGAAGCCAGGATGAGCCACTACCAATAAAGTGACAGCTATTTCCACAGATGGCTCCTTCAGAACTGGCCTGGGGAACCCAGAATAATTTAATCCTACATATTTTTGAGAATCTTGCCCCTTGTGAATGAGCAGAGGCTGTGAGAAGCCCAGCAAGTGTGAAAAATTCCTGCAGAGCAGAGCTGATCCAGAGCTGTGCATTGGCACACCCCAATTAGCAGGGTCATTAATTGCTGAGGGCTGGGATCTCCACAGCTCTCTTTGGAGATGTTGGTCAGCCAAGTGCTGCACTGCTCCCAGGAGGGAACTTCCAGCTTTTCTTTCACCTTTTCTGGTGATTTTTGTCTTTAACTGTGCTGATGGGAGACCAAGGGAGCAGCTACAGCTTGAGGGTGTCCCAGGCCTCATAACTGAAAGCTCCCGGCAGCTTTAGGCTGAACTTGTTCCAGTCACCATGAATAAAAAGCTCCAGGTGATTTCCATCCCTTAAGACATTTTAGAATATCTTTCTTAAGACTTTTACCAGTTTCACATCTGGAAAGAAAGCTCCTGTCTCCCTGAGGACACAGGTTATATTGCCTTCTTCTAACATGGATTTTTTGGGGGGATTTTGACAGCACTCCGTCCTGTGCTGCGGCTTTTCTGTGTGTGATGCTCCTGAGTCATCTGCATCAACTTTTCAGGGTCTTGGGGACTGCTTCAGGGAGCCTTTAGGGGCACAAACACCTCAAGAGGTTCCTCAGACTGGAGGGCACAGCTGTGTTTAACCCCTGAGGCACTTCCACCTTCTGATGCTTCATTTCTGTCTTTTAACAGGGAGGAGGAGGAGGAACACCAACACAACACCACCCCAGCAGCTGCTCTGGGGATGAACCCATCCCAGACTGAGAAACAGAAGGTAGCCCTGGCACCCAAGGCACTCTGGAGTGGGAATTTTGCAAGATCTTTCCTTATTTGCCCTATAGGGATGGAAAAAATAAACAACTTCACAGTTTCTTGCCTGAGCAGAAGAGTGATGGAGCTTTCTTATTTTGAGAAAGGTGAACTAACAGAGCCTTTCAACCTGCCAGAATTATAAATAGACTTTCACCCCACATTCCTGCACTTCCCTTGATGTACAGACTGTATCTCAAGCCAGTGAAACTTTGATTTTTCAGTGGTTCTCACACTGATTCAGTGTATGAATGCCATGCCAAGCAGACCCCGTTTGTAGGACACAGGGAGATTGAAGAGCTGTCAAATGCTGAATGCCAGCTTTTTTTCATTTCTAATCTGGGTGCCTGATAATGCCAGGTGAATTCAGCTGTGAGGTAACTCTGCTCTCCCAGTGAAGTCTAACCAGAGTTGATGTGGTGCCTAGAAAGGTTTGGTTGTTTTCAGTCTGACCTCAGATCTCTCATCTCTCTCTTATCAAAAGCTTTCAGCACTTTTGCACAGGGAACACAAATGACAGCTTCCTCCCTAAATCAGACTGACCAATCTTTAGTTCATACTTCCACTTCTTTCCAGGGCCGATGATTAATATTTCACACTCACACAGGTGAAAATTCTGATTATTACAGCTGAACCATTCCAGAGGCCCTCAGATCTGTCTCAAAGACACCCAAGCTGCTCTTTCCAGTGCCATCACCTCCAAAACAACTGCTCCTCCCCAAAAGCCTCACACTGTCCCTTAGGAGGGTGACAGGGCCACATCCAGCTGCAGGCTGGTCCTGCCTCACAGCTCCGCCCCCACATGATGCTTCCTTGCCTGGCTCAGCAGCATTCTCCTTTTCCAGGATTTGAGATAAAACTCCGTGCCCTTTCCTGAACAGTGTGTCAGATTATGGGATCTAAAAGGCCCTTTCTTGTTGCTGTAGAGTTCACTCAGCAACAATAAAGACTCTCATAGATTAAAAGGCAGAGAAGCCAAAAAGTCTTTATTAAGAGAAGAACTTGACTTTTATAGATGAGTTCGTTAGGTTAATTGGCACTGGTCAGCAGGTTAATAAGTAAAGACACTCCCTCAGCCCATTGGTGAAAGAAAGAAAACAATCTCTTGAAAAATATCTTAAGACAAACATCATGTAGCTCACGCACAACAAACAGCAGGTGCAGAAATTGTTCACATTCTCTTTTTTGCACTCCCCCAGAACCTTCTCAGGACAGCCTGAGAAAGCTGCTGATTTCTCTCCTGACCAGGCTGTGTCAGACAGCTGGAGACCACACTTTCTGGTTTAAATCCTGTTACTCTCCTGCAGATTTTGTGGGTAGATCCTTTCCAGCGATGTTTTTGTGGTGCTGCTGCCTCTCTGTGCCAGCTCTGGGTGTGTGTGACCCCGTGCCGGACTCACTGCCCCTCCCAGCACACAAGGTCCTGCAGTGCTCTCTGCAGGCCTCCCCCAGGCTCCTGCCTGCTGAAATGGGGCCTTTCCCTTCCTGTCCCTGGGCCTCAGGGGTTGTTTCCTCTTGGCACCCAAATCCATGTGTTAGCACTTCCTCCTCCTGACCCAAATCCACTCATGGATTGTCTCAGGCCAAGATTTCCAGGTGTACCCAGAGGCTTTCAGAGCCACGCTCACACCAGCAAGTGTAAGTGTCCTTTTTCTCTCTCTTAATGAACTTGAGAGTGACATAAGCCTCTTCTATTTTTTAAATTAATTAGATCCCAGAGTATGCACAAGAGTCTGAATATACTTCTTATGGCTCCATTTTTTTTATTATGCTGCCGAAATCACACAGAAATAGCCTGGTTTTCAAGAAATGATGAGATCCTTGCTGGAAATGAATGTTCTTCTGGTATTCCATAACATAGTAAGTGGAATTTCAGTGATTTGTAATCTCTAAATGTGCCTGAAAATCTCATTCTGAATAACTCTGCGTATTTTTTTTTTATTTAAACTATATTAATGATTCCATTTCTTCCAGCTTTGCAATTCATGCATTATTTTCTTCTGGTCATTAAGCAGAACACAGAGGGGTTGAATAGCCAGAAATGAGTTTCCCACTTGGATCGACTCTCTCAAGTGCTGCTGAAAGGCACCACAAACTTTCCAGCTCCCCATTTCGGGGGGTGCCACATGGGAACGACTCTGAGTGTGTTTGGGTAGACAGTAATTCCCACTGAGCAAACTCTGTCTCTGACAAATTTGTGGAAGTTACTGCACTTCTATAACTGTTCCATTTGTACTGTTTTATTGTTGCATTTTATTATCTCTCCTAACGCCTCTGCTTTCTACCTACGCTCCAGAGGAGATGGATGATGCACATCCACTGCAGTATCAAGAGGTGTTTTTTCCCTATAACCAATTTTCAGCTAATTTAATACACCTGATTTTCCACATTCTTACAAGACTAGTGATATAATTCTTCTGAGCAAGGGAGGCAGCAGCACAGCACGAATAAACCCTCTGCAGCTTCCCAGGGAGAATACTGCTCAGTGGCAGCTTTCACCTTTCCTTTTTGCCCTCATTTTCCTCCTGTCTGATGTCTATTTTTACCCAGCGATCTTATTTGAGAAACAAAATGAGTGAAGAACGTTGCTATTCTTGGAAACCCTCCAAGGGATGAAGGATGGGAGACAGGCAGCATCTCCCTCAAAACAGTGTTTTGTGCTGACACGCACAAGGTATCCTCTCAGCAGCGTTGGGAATGAGACATTTCCTTCAGTCAGAGATCGGCTTTGTTCAGGACCACGTGAATGGACAGAGATTCTAATAAATGCAGTTAAAAATAAACCCAAACAACTTTTTCAGCCTCGGCCAAGGGCTGAGCTGTGGAGCTGGAACAAGACCCCGCAGTGATTCATCGGAGGAAACACAAAGCCTCCGACAACGAGGTGATTCATCCTCTCAGTGCTCAGGGTGTTTTGCAGTCACCTCAATTTACTGATTTTGCATTTCCATATCCAATGCTCTCCACATGTGCTCACATGTTCATGTGTGTGCGTTCAGCTGCAGCTCAGAGGGGGCTGGAGAGCCCTGCAGCCACTGGGGTCTCTCACGGAAGATAAAGGATCTTGGAAATCACCTCATTCCCTGCTGGATGGAGCTCTGAGCAGCTTGGGATGGGGGAGGTGTCCCTGCCCATGGCAGGGGGGAGGTGGGATGATCTCTAAGGTCCGTTCCTCCCCAAACCCCTCTGTGATTCCCTGATTCCATGAGAAGCCCGACAGCCTCCCTGCTATCAGTGACCCTCAGTGAGGGTGATGGCAGGAATCACTCAGGGCAATAAAACAGACGTTATGGTTCGTTTTGTCTCTCAGATCTTGGATCAGCTTCTGGGAGTCAACTCCATGGATGTAAACACGGCTGTTGCTTTGACAAGAAATGGACACAGTTCATGTAAACCCTAGAGTTTGTTTTACCTCTAAAGTCACCTACACTCTTCACCCCCTGGATTCCAGTGGCAGCTGGGTGCCCACACATTTCTCAAAAATTGGGCATTATTGCCTTTGATAAAGGTTTTGGTTATCAAAGCTTCAGTCAAGGGTGAATTTCCATGAATTTCCAGTGACCCCGTGGATGGGTTCTCAGCTCTCAGTAAGTTCATTTCTTTTCAGCCCAGGAGTAGAACAATAAGTACAAACAACGGGCCGGGATATTTTGTATTTCTCCTGACAAAGGCAATCACTTGCAATAACTACCAAGAAATAATTAGAGCTGGTGGTTTTGTGGTTTGCTTGTTTTCTGCCTCCCTGCCCTTTTATGCAAAGCTCTTTGCTGCAGAGGACACAGCTCGTGCTGATGCAAATTCGGGGTAAGCACCTGCTATTTAACCTCTTGAACCAGAGCTGGGGAGAACTGATGCAACACTGGTCAGAAGACATGAAACGGTGAACTGTGCTCTGGGAATCAGCATCATCAGGGAGGTGAGAGTGTGAGAGTTGTGCAGGGTGATGTTGTTATGTTTGAAAGCACATCAACACCTCTAAGGCAGAACATACAGCCAGGGTACCCAAAACCCCTCTTTCATGGGGGTGCCCCTGGATCCCTGGCAGTGCCCAAGGCCAGGGTGGGGCTTGGAACAGCCTGGGACAGTGGGAGGTGTCCCTGCCCAGTCAGGGGTGGGACAGGATGAGCTTTAAGGGCCCTTCCAACCCAAAGCAGTCTGAGATTCTGTGATTACAGGACCTTCCCAGAAGATTCCAGCCATTCCAGCTCACCCTGTGGGTTTGCAGTGCTGTGCTCGTGGGCTGACCAGATTTATCTCAGAAAGCTCAGGTCTGGTTTAACCTGGATTGCACCTCTCTGCACAAATTTATCCATTTTTTCTCTGACATTTTTCTCACTGACATTCACTGATCTCCTCTTGCAGCCATCACCACCACCTGGTTGTTCTTACATGAGTTTAGCACAGGTGTTTTTCTGTTTGAAGAGCTGACCTGCAATCCAGGTGTGAGTTTAAAAGCTTAAGAGCTCACTGAGAACCG
Source organism: Bombycilla garrulus (assembly GCA_013400315.1). Lineage (NCBI taxonomy): Eukaryota > Metazoa > Chordata > Aves > Passeriformes > Bombycillidae > Bombycilla > Bombycilla garrulus. The sequence goes on from VXBU01001034.1 coordinate 773,709, forward strand.
GGCCCTCCTCGTGACACTACACAAGGTGACATCCTACAAACTACACCCCCAGTATCCTCTGGAATATCATCTACCCCGGTGAGGGGTGTATCTGCTCAGTCATGAGCAGGAGTTGCTGGACTCCTGTCACTGCAAGACCTCGGGAATTTGGATTTTCCTGCATTTCAGAGCTGTCAGTTTGCTGAGGAGGGGTGGGGAGAGATTCCTTTGGTAGGGGATCTCCATCTGCTGCTTCCCAAAGAGTGGATTTGCTGCTCTGCACTTGCTGCCTTAAGAAGTCAAATGAACTTTCACAGGCAAGAATTTGTAAATCTTTCCTTTAGGATAAAGATTAATTTCCAGAACAAGCACCTCTGCTGCTCGTGGCTGTCCAGAAGTTTTGCATGCACCAAGAAGGACCCAACTGGTGAAGATCCACCTCATCCGGCCTGCCAGATCTGACCAAGTGAGACCATTTTCCCATCCCTTTGTCTCTGGTTAAAACAGGTTGTGCCTGTTCCCATGGTGATACAGATGCTGTGAAAAACACATCCCTTTGTGAATCTGTAGAAGCCTTTGTAGTGCTGTGCTCCAGTGATTTTATTAAAGATGGTGATAATGATAGGAAAATGCCACAACTCTGCCATGTCAGGGGTGCAAAAAAATCTGGACTAAAGTTGAAAAGATCTACCTTTTATCTGGGAGGCCACAAGCCCAAATCAGAGGAAACTGGAGAATTGCACTCAATAAATGCCCGTTTTTTCTGTTCTGATATTCTACCCAAGGAATTTCTTGTTGCTCTCTACTGAAAGCAAGGTGCTGAGCTGGATGGGCCATTGGTAAGATCCTCTTTGCCCCCTCTGATATCCTTGTAATACCAAATTTGGATTAGCTGAGACAAATAACCCAGATTTTTTTTTCCTGTTAAATAAATTAACTGGCCTGAATGGATGTGATTCAAAAGGGGATGCACATCCAGCTGGGAACGCTGTCAGAAAAACTCAGGTGTCTTCTGACTCGGACTGGCCAGAAAGTCAGGAGTCATCCCACAGAAAACATGAAGGGTCCTTTAACACTGGAACAGAGTGGGAATGTTTCCAGATAAATCTCACTTGAGTGCTGTGCAAAGCCAGGGTGATAGTCCCAGGACAGGACAGAAATGAGCAGGAATTCCCTGACTGCAGATAAACCTGGGATTACAGATAAACCTGGGATTACAGACACTCTCTGTGGGCACATCCCAACCTCTGCATTCAGCTGCTTCAGTGCCACTGCTTCCTTTCTGCCCAGAACTTGCACCCTGCATCAGAAATGTATTTCTGACACACTTTTGTGAAATTTTGCAATGATGGTCTCACCCAAATATCTCCAGACCTCTACAGAACAAGAGTAGTCATAGAATTACAGGATATCTTGAGCTGGAAGGGCTCCATAAGGATTGAGTCCAACTCCCTCCTCTCCCAGGAGTGCCCAACGCAAACTCCGATGACCAAGAGGATCATCCAGAGGTTCCTTTCCCGTTGGGCAGGGTTAGTGCTGTGGGGAGCCTGTTCCAGTGATCAGCCACCCTCTGAGGGAAGAGCCTTTCCATAATATCTACTCTGAGCTTCCCCTGCTGCACTGCACTCCCTTTCCTGCTGCGCTGTCCTGGTCACACAGAGGCACACAGCTCCTGCCCTGGTGAGGGGAAGCTCTGCGCTGCCATGAGGGCCCCTCCTCAACCATCTCTTCTCCTGAACAGACCAATTCACCTCAGGTGTTCCTCCTAAGTCCTTCTCTTGCTGCCTTTTTCACCACCTTGGCCGCCCTGCCCTGTTCACACCCTCAGAGTCCCGTGTCCTTTCCCTGCTGAGGTGCCCAAAGCTGCTCCCAGCGCTCCAGGTGGGGCTGCACCAGGGCAGGGCAGAGCGGATCCATCTCCTCCCTCCCCTGGCTGCTGATGCTCGGGGCACAGCGGGGCTGCCCAGAGGTCACCTGGGCATGCAGAGCTCTGGAGGTCGCTGCCTGCTGGGAGGCAGCGGAGGTTTCGGTGCACAACAGGAAGGCAGAGCTCGGGGCGACTGCCCGAGCCCAGCCGCACGGAGCATAAAATGAAAGAGAATTTGCATATCTCCCCGTTTCACAGGGGCGGGGGCCCTGGGGCGGGGGATCGCGGCGTCTGTTCACCTTGTGACATCAGAACCCTCGGCTGCAGCGCAGGACCTCGGCGGAGAAATCCCTGAGCAAGAACATGAAGCTCCTTCCCCTGCTCACAGCTGCGTCCTGCCTCACGCCCCCGGGGCTCTCTCTCTTTGTGCAGCATGTGATGAAGTTTTTTTTCCAGATCACATGAGGCAGGATGAAGGGGGAAAATCCTGCCAGGAGTAGAGATGGGCTGCAACTTGAACCCGACCGAGGGGAGACTCAGAGCTGTGCCTGGAGAGCTATATAAGAATGTGCCAGGCACAAAAGCAAACACTTTCTCAGGTGAAGGACTCGCATGAATCAGCCATGAATGTGAATGAAGACGCAGTTCCCAGGAGGCCTGGAGCCACTAACAAAGTCTGTTTGTATTTCATCATCGCCACCCTGGGTGCGTTGCTCGTCTTTGCCTTGGCCACCATCATGGTCCTGGTCGTCCAGAGGACGGTAAGAAATTGAGTCTTCTCTTCTCTTCTCTTCTCTTCTCTTCTCTTCTCTTCTCTTCTCTTCTCTTCTCTTCTCTTCTCTTCTCTTCTCTTCTCTTCTCTTCTCTTCTCTTCTCTTCTCTTCTCTTCTCTTCTCTTCTCTTCTCTTCTCTTCTCTTCTCTTCTCTTCTCTTCTCTTCTCTTCTCTTCTCTTCTCTTCTCTTCTCTTCTCTTCTCTTCTCTTCTCTTCTCTTCTCTTCTCTTCTCTTCTCTTCTCTTCTCTTCTCTTCTCTTCTCTTCTCTTCTCTTCTCTTCTCTTCTCTTCTCTTCTCTTCTCTTCTCTTCTCTTCTCTTCTCTTCTCTTCTCTTCTCTTCTCTTCTCTTCTCTTCTCTTCTCTTCTCTTCTCTTCTCTTCTCTTCTCTTCTCTTCTCTTCTCTTCTCTTCTCTTCTCTTCTCTTCTCTTCTCTTCTCTTCTCTTCTCTTCTCTTCTCTTCTCTTCTCTTCTCTTCTCTTCTCTTCTCTTCTCTTCTCTTCTCTTCTCTTCTCTTCTCTTCTCTTCTCTTCTCTTCTCTTCTCTTCTCTTCTCTTCTCTTCTCTTCTCTTCTCTTCTCTTCTCTTCTCTTCTCTTCTCTTCTCTTCTCTTCTCTTCTCTTCTCTTCTCTTCTCTTCTCTTCTCTTCTCTTCTCTTCTCTTCCCTTCCCTTCCCTTCCCTTCCCTTCTCCAGCCAGAAGAACAGTTCCTACCTCTTTTATAACTGCACACACACATGAATTAGGGGAAAGATGAAACACAGATAAAAGAACTTCAGAAAAAGAGGACCTTTCTCCATAGACAACGTTTATTCTTGGCATGCAGCTCCTGCTCTGTACATGGAAAGAGAAAGCTCCTGGTCCAAGGTGCCCAGCAGCCTTGTTTGATGTGTGTCTCCTGTTGGTTCTTTGGAGAGCAGCCAGTCTTTGAGAGGGTTTGGTCTGGTCTGGCCCTCTGAAATGGATTGTGGACATGCAGGGGACAGCTCTGTGTGACTCCCTGTGGTGCTGCCTGCTGATGTGCTGAGGCAGAGCTGTCCTGAAGCGCCCAGGGCAGTGCTGGGGGCCAAGGAACTCCCTCGTGCCCCCTGTGCCCTCAGTCCAGCCTTGGGTGTGATTTTTAATGCACAGCCAGAGTTGTGGAAAGGATATCAGGGACACGAGGTCACACACAAACAACTTCTCCCTCCACCAACAGTGACTTCAACTTCTTAAAATAAAAGATTGCTATTGAATGGATCTGGGGTTGAAGGGGAACCAGTGACAGCCAGAGCAGAGATAGATGGTTGTGAGGATAAAAAGTGAATTTATGACATTGTAGGGGCATTGCCATCAACTTTACCAAGGTAAAATGCCAGGTTAAAAGTTTTACAGGCTCTGAAATCTTATTGCAAAAATCAAAGTGTTGAGATACCCCAACTGCTGTTCATAGAGGGAAAGCCCCAATGCCGGGCCGCTGGAGGAACTGGCCATGGAAAACAAAAATATGATCCTTTGACTCAATATCTTCTCTTGCTAAATTTACCCTGTGCAATTTGTGTGCCTGTGTATGCACATTACCCAGAAATTAAACCAGGAAGGCTTGACTGATACTTCTTCAAGAGAGGAATCATTTACCTGTAATCAGTGTTCTCCCAAAAGAGAAGCACTTTGAGGACAGTTAACATGAGACATGGGGCTTTTTAAGTGAGAAATAGTAGGATATCAGGGGAGATCTTTAAAATAACAGTCTAGGTAATTACAGACTTGCCACAGCTTGGCTGTATAATGAGGCTTTCATTTGTACTGATTATGGAAGCAAGCATTAAATCACTCTCCATCAGGATAAAGCAGTTACAGGAGTTGCCAGAGGAACAAGATTGCTGAAAGAGCCAAGGTTTTGGCTTAAAAGAGTAATGACAGCATTGCAGCTGCTTTGAAACCGAGCTTGGCTGAAGGAGGAAATACGAAGCTGAGGGCAGTGAAGAACAAATACAATCAAGCAGCAATTTCACGCTCTGAGGAGAATTTGGCAATGAAACACAGATTGTGTTTTGGTCTCAGGGAGTTCAGAAGCAGAACAGTCATCCCCCATCTGTGACTGGTCCCGAACTCCCCGAGCAGAGAACAAGTGTTGGTTCCGTGGGACAGATTCCACAGGGAGCTCCAGGATTGCTCCAAAAACACCTCAGCTCTTGGCTGCACTGCCAGAGGGAGGCTGGGCACAGAATCTGTGGGGAATCAGCTGAGCATCTCCAGCCCTGACTGCCCTGAGGGGCTGGGGGATCCTTGGAGCCCTGTGGACACTGAGCTGCTGTAGGGATCAGAGCATCACCACCTGACTGCATTATTTTCCTTATAGCTGTGACAAAAGGACCAACATTTTGTGTGATTATTCCTTGGGACAATCAGGTTTTCCCTCCAGATGTTTCAGCTGGATTGTGTGAGTGGTCCCCGAGTTCAGGGCCAACTTCACACCCTCTTTATGCTGAGCTGAGAGAGAAGCTTTTATTTCCCTCTGTTCTCAGGGGTGTTTGGGGGTCCCAGGGACAGTGCAGGGACCCTTGGGGGCCACAGCATCTTGTGCTGACAAGATCACCCTGCCCCTGCCCCCACCACTGGCTGCCTTTTGATGAATTCATAATTGCCTAATTTAAGTTGAAGGAAGACAGACTGGAAAAGGAAAATCAAACTCTGCAGAAACCAGGCACTTGCAACCCCCACAATCTGGGTGCTCCAAAGAAAGGAAACACAACATGAAAGGCCAAATGAAAAAAGGCAACTATGATTCAAAGCTGCTTCTCTGAATCCTGCAGCACCTCTGACGGACATTATCACACCTCCCCACTTTCCAGCACCCCAAGAAATTTCCTTTACACCTTGTTTTTAAGAAGGGTGACACAGCACGTTAGTGCCGCATCTGGGAAGGGTCAATTTTAGAGCTAAACTCTGTTTTTTAGGAACTATTTGCAGCGCTGCAGTCAGTTCATTTCTTCAGCTTTCATCTGCAGAACCACCTGGCTTCAGGCCATTGTCGATCTTTCCCAAGTGACTCAATTTTCCTCTGGAATGAGAATAGTCTCTGTAAGGTGGTCTGGAGCCATCATTTTTCTTCTTAACACTGTTTGTAAGTGTGTTAAACCCTGCACCCTTCTGCCTGCTGCATTCACTGCTGGATATATGTGTACACACACAGCTCTGGAGAGATTTGTGTGGAGAGAGAGAGAGAGAGACGTGAAACCAGTGACAGAGAATGGGACAGGAAGGGCTGGAAAATGTCATTTTAAGGCACACAGACCCTCACAAGTCTGGTGCTGTACAGGAAGGTTCATCAGACACCTGGGCTTCCCCACACAGAATTAACTGACACAGGATTAACAAATCCTGTGTGAATGTCCAGAGTCCATGATCTGGGTTAGTCCAGCACTGCTCTGGATTTTGTAGACTTCATATATCGAACCTCTAAATTGTGTGGAAAAACCTTTTTATCACCAGTGTGGCAAATACTAAAGGTCAGAACAGGTTTTTCTATTTGCTGATCTGCTCTTCAAAGCTGCTAAGAACCTTTAGCAGTAGATTTGTGAATGACTCATACAGCACCCAGCACAATCCTGCACTATTTGTTGGGGTTTTATGTCTCCTTAAAACTCATTTTTGGCTGCCCCATTTGGGGCCTGTTGGCCCCCTCTTGTGGCAACCCTGACAGACAAGAAAATAAAATAATTTTAAAAATAAAATAAAATTAAAATACTGAAATTCCTCTAAAAGCAGATTTCCCACTCGTTGAGCACTACATTTGAGGCATTTTAGGAGAAAACTGCCCTGGCCCATCTCTTGCTGTGGGGTTCTGTGCAGTGACAGTCACCTGCTGTCTGGAAGTGCCACTTTAACAGCTTTGGTCAGCACAGGAAATACTGATTTTTCAGCCAGGGCTCTGTTTCCTGTGAGATTTGTTATGAGATGAGCCATGGGGACAGTGCTCTGCTTTCTGCTTTTCACAGCCAGCTTCAACATTTGCCTCTTGCACCTCAGGAGGAAGAGCCCCGACCTTCTTCCCCAGCCAGAGCTGGGTCACAGAATAAATTCCAGAATCTCTGAGGTTGGAAAAGCCCTCCCAGATCATCGAGTCTGAGCTGTGCCTGGTCCCCACCTTGTCCCCAGCCCAGAGCTCTGAGTGCCACCTCCAGCCCTTCCCTGGGCACCTCCAGGGCACTCCAAACCTCCCTGGGCAGCCCCTGCCAAGGCCTGAGCACGCTTTCCATGGAGGAATTCCTCCTGAAATCAAGGTGCTTTGAGGCTGAGCAGAAACACGGGAGAGCCCTGGGGCGTCTTTTTAAATTGAAGAATTCCCTTTGGGCAGGGAACCAGAGAGCTCTTCCCCAAAGGGTGGAGATGCTCCGGGAGAGCCCTGGTCCGGTTACACTGAGCCCAGCCCCGTTATGGGGACGGGGGCTTGGGGGAATTTCCTTGGCCTTTCTAGAGGTAGATAAAGATTTCACAGAATCCCAGACTGCTTTGGGTTGGAAGGGAGCTTAAATCTCACCCAGTGCTACCCTTGCCATGGCAGGGACACCTCCCACTGTCCCAGGTCACTCCCAGCCCCATCCAGCCTGGCCTGGGGCACTGCCAGGGATCCAGGGGCACCACAGCTGCTCTGGGCACCCTGTGCCAGGGCCTGCCCACCCTCCCAGAGGTGCCTGGTTCAGTGAGTATTCATTGTTGTGACCCAGCAATTGGGAATGACCCTTTGTTCTGCCCCAGCTTGAGAAATTTCTTGCAAAATGATTAAGGGAAAGAAGAAATAAATCACTTTCCCTGGCACATGATTATAATTTTCTCTAATAAAGCAAACTCAAATTATTCTTCTTGCTGAGTAGAGACTGAGCTCCTTCATTACCAGCCCTCAGATCATCCCAGACAGGGTGAAATTTGTTGTCTTGAATTTTTTTTTCTGAGCTGGCAGTGTAGAATTTAATCTGTTTGGGCTCCTCCTGTGTGCCTCTTTGCATTTCAAATGACGGCATTACACGTGATATTCTTGCTGCTGGAAAAGAAAGAAATAATACCAGTAATATTTCAAAGGAAGTCCTAAAGGTTTATTTCAGTATCTACTCAATTGTCACTAAAATAAATTGCTATGGTATGTGCTGGTTTTACTCTCTGGGAGCCTTCCCAGGTGAGAACACAATGCCTTTAGTCCATTTTAATTTTGTTTTATGCCCTGAGTGCAGAGCAGGCTCTGAGCCCCCGGCAAGGCAAACCCCTCCCTGGCTGCCTGATTTCATTGAGTGCAATCTCACTGGGGACAGAGAATCCTTTTTCTGTCACCTCAAATGTCCTGAATTCTCCACAGAGAGCAGGAATGCTCAGATATTGCACTGGACAGCAACACTTCTGTGCCCTGAGCGTGTGTGAGACAGGGCAGGAGCACAGGGAGGAGCTGAGAGGTCCTGGCAGAGATTCCTGGGAGAGTTTTCAGCCCAAACCCTGCTCAGTGTTACATTTGGTGATATGTGATGAGATCCATCAGAGTTCCCTGGGGAGGATGTCGTGTCATGGACAAAAACCTTGGAAATATCTGGTTTTTTAGATGACATGTCTGGGTTCCTGTTCTGCTGCTGCCCAGCACCTTCCTGCACAGCTCAGGAAGGTCCCAGCAGGAATGCTGCCTCAGCAGGTGACTCTGCTGTGCCTTACACAGGTGTGAGGAGAGAAAATGAACAAATTACAGATCTCCCAATTCCCAGAGAATCACAGAATCACTGAAATTGGGAAAGAGCCCAAAGGTCAGTGAATCCAGCCTGTCACTGTCACTGGGCAATCCCCCTGGGAGCAGCTGTGCCACCTCTGCAGGACACAGCATTGGCATCAGGCAAAGGAAAACCCCTCTCTGCTGGGAGCAGCTGCAGCTCCACTCTTCACTGGTGTTCAAAACATGGCCCCACGAAGCCAAAATCTCATTTAAAACCTTCCTAAACATTTAAAATGAGAACATTAAGTCCCACAAACAGACCCAACACAGCTTCCCTCCCTGTGCAACCCCTTTCCTTCTCCCCACACCACCTGTGTATCCCGTTCACACACAGAAATGAGGTGTTTCTGCTGGAACACCGCTATGGATGGAGCTGTTCCCACCACAGGAGTGCCAAATTTCTCCCAGGAGATATCAGATGTTCTCTTAAAGCTGGTAGAGCTTCCCAAATTTCTCCTTCCTGGACGTCCTGGTGGGCCACTGAACAGGCTCCCCAGGGAAGTGCTCAGGGCACTGAGTCTGACAGGGCTCAGGGAGGAGCTGGAAGAGGTTTTAGGTGCTATGGTTTAATTTTAGGTAAATGAGGAGGAGGGAGAAGGACTCAGTGATCCTAATGGATCCCTCCCAACTCCAAACATGTGCTAAGCTGGACATGGCCTGATTAGCCCAGGTAAGAAGAGCTGGTTGAGCCCAGCCAGAACAAAACCCATTCCTGTCACTGAAATCCCGTTGGAATCTCCCAGTGTGAGGCTGAAGGGATGTGACACACAGTGAGGAGCTCCCCTCAGCTGCTGGGAGAACATTTTGCTCCTTGAGGGCATTGCTGGGCATTTATGAGCTGCCAGGGACTCTGGGCTGTGTGTCTGGGTGACAGAAAGGTGTCCTCAGAGGAATCCTGCTCCTTTCACCCCTGGGGCTGCTTTTCTGGGAACTTCTCCTGCCGTGCTGATTTGGGACAATTTCCTGGGCCTTTTTCACCCTCGGTTTTACATCTCAGCAAGAAGCAGGAGAGGGGAGGCAGGACCTCACCTGGCTGGGGCTGTACAGCTTCAGTGATCTTCCCCAGGCACTTGGTTCTCCAGGTTGTCCAGTCCCACTCTGTCCTGCTCTCTCCAAGCCTTGCCAGCCACAGAGAGGGACTTTCAGGACTTGTCCTTCTGAAACAGCCCCAAAAGAACCCACATGATTTTCTTCCTGCCCCGAGAGAATCTGGCTGTGTCAGAAATGTCAATTTTCTGTGTTAGAAAAAACCCAGAAATGTTTCAGATCCACAGCTGCACATGAAATGCGTATTTCCTGTTCCCAGAATAATCCATCTCTTCTCTTTCAGGTAGCTGATCCTGCCATAGAGGGTATCAAAAAACCCATCAGGACAGGTAAGACCCCTAAACAATCCAGATAATTTGTCATATCTGTAATGCAAATATTGCCCAGGGTCACAAATAAACCAACTGTGCACATCTTAACATTTCTAACAAAGGCTCCTGTTGGTGAAGAGCCAAAGTAATGGGGAAAAAAAATGAAAATAAGAAAAAAAGCTTTCAAATTACTTTGTACATCCAGGAACCAGTGCACAGCTGAGGAAATAACAAATATTTCTGAATGTGCCCTGGGGTGTCTGCTCAAAAGAGCTTTTTGACAGGAGATGTGAACATCATGCTGATTTTAACGTTATAAACTTTAAGTGCTGGCTCTTGCAAATGAGAGTAAAGTTCTTTCTTCATGAGGGAGGAGTGAAAATGTGTTCCACATATTCCAAAAAGGCTTCTGGTTTGAGGGAAAAGGGAGAAGGGAATGGGTGGGTTGAGAAAGGACAAGGGGAGAACAGCAGCACAGAGCAAGGAATTGAAACAGGCAGAGTGTGAGCACAGGGAGCCTGAAATTAAAAAAAAAAACAAAAAAAAAGAAAAGAAAACTGTCTAAAAGACAATTTACCAAGATTCTGCTTTGCCTTAGCATAAATCAGGAGCTGTCCATGTCACTGACACTGCTCACGCCTCTCAGCGCCAACATTTGACTCCTTGCAAATGCAAATGCAAGTTCATGCCCGGTCCCAGAGGGCAGGAGGTGCCACTGCCTCCCAGCACGGCTGGGAAATGGAGCCCCGTGTTCGTCCAGAGGTGGAGCAGAATGGGAGACTGGAGGAAACTGGGATTGTTCACCTGAGGGCACTGGGATTGTTCACCTGAGGGCACTGGGATTGTTGAGCTGGAGCAGACTGAGGGCAGAGCTCCCCGGGGGCTGCAGCTCCTCCCGAGGGGCAGCTCCGCTCTCTGCTCTGGGCCAGGAGCTGGGAACGGCTGGAGCTGGGCCAGGGCAGGCTCAGGCTGGAGAGCAGGGAAAGGTTCTTCCCCCAGAGGGTGCTGGCACTGCCCAGGCTCCCCAGGGAATGGGCACGGCCCCGAGGCTGCCAGAGCTCCAGGAGGGGTTGGGAAACATTCCCAGGGATGCCCAGGGTGGGATTTGGGGGGTCTGTGCAGGGACAGGAGCTGGGCTGGGTGATCCCCTCAGTCCCTTCCGCTCAGGATATTCTGTGATTCCAGGATTCTAAGCAAGAGGAGCCCAAGGTTGGCTCCCACAATCTTTTCTGCAGCATTTGGGTACCACTTGCTCCATTTTGGGTCACTTTTGAATCCATGACTCTCCTGTACCAGGCTTATTTCACAGCCCACAGCTCCCAGAGCAGTCCCTGCGTGCCACTGTGTCCTTTCTGACAGCTTCACATCCAGCCTGACCATCACTTTTTTCTAAGTTTTAAAATTCCTGTAACCTGGAGGAACTTTCTTTTCTCCTTAGGCTCTTCCTAAGGCACCATAAACACACACACTGCTTTCTTTCTAGCAACCTAAGCATCCCCTTAAATCTTCTTAAGTCTTTTTGTGCTTTATTTTGTATCTGAAGAGGCTCAGAAGTAGAGCAGGACCTGAAGGTGTGGAGCCTTATGATCCACAGAGGAGGAGCCACAGAGGTTGTACCTGTGGGTCAGAACTTTTCGAAGCAAAACACAAGGGGTAGGGGCACTCCCAGGGCAGGGAGAGAGATACCACTGGTCCAAGAGTCCAATTCTAATTGTATTGATGGTATTTATATTTATGATATTTATATTTATATGAAATGAAATCATACACACACATATATATACCATATATAAACTATATATAGCAACCATATATATTTATATATAAATATGTATGATTTTATTTCAACTCAAGCAACGTGTGCAGTTGTTTTTTCTCCTCAGCAGCAGCTGGCAGGTGCCAGGTCGGAGCAATGTGCTCTCTCCAGAAATGGCCAGGATGCTGTTTCATCAGCCAGAACATTTCTGGTTTTAGGTCCATATCAATCCCAGGCACCCTTTTGCATCCTTTTGCTCTGAATTTCCAAATTCTGCTGCTCAGTCTGAGCTGATGCCATTAGAGCAGGATGAAAGGGGGGCTGACAGTCAGACCCCACACCTTGAAGAGCTGCTGAAAGCAGCTGAAAGATTTTTGTGTATTTAAAATGCTGAAAGCTTTTAGTGGATTTAGATGCTCTCCCAGCCCACCTCTCAGTGCCCATCAGTCCCTGCTGGAGGGTAACAGAGCATTCGGGTGTGAGCAAATCGTCAGGGCCTTTTATTTTCCTCTTAAAATGCATAAAGCAGAGCTTATTAATTAATATACCCAGTGGGTAATTTAGTGAGGGCCCCTCACAGGGAGCTCTGTCAGCTGCTGGCAACCAAGCAGGGATTTGTGGCAACTGCTGCCACCAGAGACAGGAGCAGGAGGAACCTCCAGGAAGGGTCCTGTGCTGGGTCTGGAGCTGCGGGGGGTTTAATTTGGAGCAGCCTGGGACAGTGGGAGCTGTCCCTGCCCATGGATGAGCTTTAAGGTCCCTCCCAATCCAAACCATTCCAAGATCCTGTGACACAACAATTCCGTGCTGGGTCCAGCTGAGGTCACTGAGACACAGACTTCACTTCTGGGCAGCAGCCCAGACCCAGCCACAACACTGAATTAATTGTGTCTTATTAAAGCAGGAAAATGCAGTGATTGAATTTAAATCTCCCATGAGATTCTGTTCTATTGTTAGCTAAACACCAGTGGGCACTAAAGCAGATTTATGGGACGTTTCCAGCCCTGACTCAGCTGTCAGGCCCCAATGGATGGCTTGCAGGGATTCACAGGCACAGGCTGAGAGTGATGCAATGTCAGCTCATTAAATGTTTGGGTGAAAAATGGGATCAGTCTCCTCAAATCCTCCATGCCACTGTCGGTGCAGCACCTGAGCAACAGGGGGAAGGAATTAAATCCATCACAAACTAAGTGTTTGTGAAATGTTCTTTCTGTGGAAGAATTTCTCTGCAGAAATTCATCCCCATGTCACAAATAACAAACCATGTATTAGTGTGGATCTGTGGGGTATTGTTATGTTCAATTTTTAGAGGGAAAATAAACTCCCAGACAAATTGATGACCTGGAAAGGTACAGCCCTCATCATCTCCTTGCTGGCCTCACCGAGCCTCATTTCCCTGGGAATTGTGCAATCCTTGGCTGATGGCTTTTCTTGTTATTTGAGCTGCAAAGATTTAGTATTAAAATCTCTTCTCATTTACAAAAGGGAGAAACAAAAAAAACTGCAGGTACAAATGAACACACACACACACACACACACAAACACAAACAATTTATAGGTATTTTTCTCTGGCATTGCACAGACCAGGAAAAGAAATCCACCACTCTGCCCTCAGTTTCAATGGGAAATAGGTTCCCAAATAAAAATCTATCCCTGAGAAATTAACATAATACAGGTGACAATCACAAACCCGCTACTGTAGAGAAAATCAGGCTGAAGCCAATGAGCCAAGGAGCCTTTTCAGATCTGCAGCAATGTCTCAGAGGGCAGTTTGGCCTTCTGCAACTAAACCTGATCCCAACACTCTGAGAAGAAGGTGGGGGAGCTGAGGAAGGGTCTGGAGTCCCAGGAGAGGCTGAGGGAGCTGGGAAGGGGCTCAGCCTGGAGAAGAGGAGGCTCAGGGGCCCTGGTGGCTCTGCACAACTCCTGCCAGGAGGGGACAGCCGGGGGGGTCGGGCTGTGCTCCAGGGAACAGGGACAGGAGGAGAGGGAACGGCCTCAGGCTGGGCCAGGGGAGGCTCAGGGTGGATCAGCAGGAATTTCTCCATGGAAAACATTGTTAAACATCAGAAAGGGCTGCCCAGGGAGGTTTGGGTTCCCCATCCCTGGAGGTGTCCCAGGAAGGCCTGGAGGTGGCACTCAGTGCTCTGGGCTGGGGACAGGGAGGGGATCAGGCACAGGTTGGATTTGATGATCTTGAAGGCCTTTCCAACCTCGATGACCTTGTGATTTTGGGATGGCACTGGCAGACACCAATCCCATGGCAGAAACAGATATTACACCCTTAGGCCATAAAGGTTTTTCCCTTCCAGCCTCAGGCCTGGGAGGTGTCTGTGTGCACGAAGGTGACCCAGCCTGAGCTCTGTCTGCTCCTGGGAGGCCAGGGCAGAGCAGTTGTGTTTTCTCAGCTTGAAAACTCCTGGCAAGCCTGGGCTTGCAAACGCTAGAAAGAGTGCAGGGGGGAATGCACCACACACATCCAGTGTGGGCTGGCAGCTGAGTTCATCCCACATGGGGTGATTGGTATTGCTCAAAATGCTCAGTGCTCTTCCCTCTCTCCAAAACTTAAAACACAAGTCATATATGAATATATATAAACATATATGAATACACACACACACATACATGTAAATATATAAATATGTATATATAAATAAAAATATATGTCATATGTAAATATGACATTACGTGACCCATGCTACGCTGACAAGCAGGCAGAGATTTGTGGAATTTTGACCCAAAATCCCACAGGTTTGGCAGTACTCAGGTGTGCTGTAAGGAATTCATAAGGGGTTCTTCCTAAATTTGGTGGGGGGTAAAAAGGGACATTTCTTTAATTTCTGGTTTTGGAAGGAATTTTGGCAGCTGAGTTCAGTGCCCTTCAGGCCAGAGTGGCAGTCCTGGGGCTCTCAAAGGCTCTCAGGGTGTGTGTGACAGGCACAGCCAGGAGCAGAGCCCAGAGCTCTGTCACAGAGCCCAGGAGGGGATGTCACCCAGCTGCCACTTGTCACAGCATCACAGGCTGGGCCAGTCCTTTGGCTGCTGTTTGCAGGGCACTGACCTGGCAGGAGAGAGTTAAAATCAGCTACAGGGACTTCAGGGAGTGGCTGCTGAGAAATAGGATGAGGCAAACTCTGCTAACTCTGGCTTGCTGACAGAGATGTGTGACATCTCACCTAATTCCATAAGCACTTAAACCCACAGGGTTACAGAGGAATCAAAAGCTGTTTGTGGCCTGCTTTTACTTCTTTGCTTCATAATTCAGGGGTTTGCCCTGCTCCTGTGCCTGCCCACACTCAGCCCCCAGCCAGAGGTGACCAGGACAGGGCTCAGGAGCCCCACTCGAGGGGCTTTCCACGTCTGGGTAGCAGCAGCTTCCATGCTGACAGAGCCACTTTCAGCTCGTGGTTTCAGTGCCCTTTGCTGGTACTCCTGTCAGACCCATCTCAGAGCTGGGGAAGCTGAGGCAGCCAGCACAGAGAACTTTCCCCGGCACAGCCACATCCTCTTGGAGCCCTTTGGCAGCATCCTGTGTGTCCTCCTGTCCCTGAGCCCTTGCTTTCTCCTGGCTGCACAGGATGCTGCTGCATTTTTGCTGCTCTGGGAGAACCTCAGGGGTCTGTTTTGCACCTCAGGAGGAAACCCTGGGGGCTCAGTGAAATTGCAGCTTCACTGAGATCTATTTCACCGTCCCATTTCACGGTGTTGTTTCACAGCCCCTTTCCCCTGTGGGGAAAAGCTGCATGGAGCTCCTGGAAACAGCCAGGCTCTTTTCCTCTGGATGTCCATCCCACAGTGAAGGGGTCAAAAAGACAAAAATAAGTGATCTCCTGATACCTTCTTTAGGGCTTCCCTCCCTCGCCAGCAGTTTCCTTGAAGCAGAAGATCTGCAGTGCCTGTGCCTCACAGCACACTCTGGAACCAGTGGGGTCTCCTTGGTCCTTAGCCCCAAATGCAGCTTTGTCTTTCCTCCTCCTGGCAGTATTTTAAGCTCATCTAATCCCATTGATTGCAGAGGGATTACCTCTGATTTACACCATGACTCGTGCAAAGCCCATTAGGCCACGTGAGCACATCCATCGATCAGTCCTGAAACTCTGATAGTTTCAGCCTCTCTTGGCTTGAGCTGAAATGTTTCAGATAAAAGAATTAACTTGAGAAATAAAAGTAGAAGACAGTTCTAAGATGCCTCAGCAGAGTGAGGACCAGACCTGTCTCTCCAAAACAATTTTTTTCCATAATTTCCCTTCTGACTAATGCAGCTGATGTCACTGAATTTAAACGCAGGCACACCAAACTTGCTGACACCAATAAATAATAAGCACAGCTCTGGAAATGCAAAGTGCAGCCAGGTCAGCGAGGGGACGTCTTCAGAGATGCCACAGACACCCTGAGCAGCTCAGGGCAGCTCAGGGCAGGCTCAGCACTCGGCTTGGCAGAGCTCACAGGGCTGCAGCCTCCAAGGGCTGCTTGAGCAGCAGGGGATTTTCAGCCTTTGGAGGGTAAACCCCTAAATGCCACTGAGTTTCTGTAAAAAATCTCTCCCTTCCTGAAGGACACATTGAGTGTGAGTGGGCTCGGGGTGCTGATTGTGTTATCAGACACTTCCCACCACAACAGCTTTAGCTGAAATAAGGGCCAGAAGGGTTT
Source organism: Bombycilla garrulus (assembly GCA_013400315.1). Taxonomy (NCBI): domain Eukaryota; kingdom Metazoa; phylum Chordata; class Aves; order Passeriformes; family Bombycillidae; genus Bombycilla; species Bombycilla garrulus. Next base: position 789,819 of record VXBU01001034.1, read on the forward strand.
TCACCCATCCTGTGCCATATCTCCACATCTCTGCAGTGCCTGTGCCCTCTCTAAAACACCAGATTGACATGACTAACACTGGGAAAGCAGCTTTGGTTTTTCTTTGGGGATTTCCAGAATGGTGAAGGGACTTTGGTACATGACTTACTCATTCTTGGAGAGCAGTGAGCTCCTGCTCACCACAAAAGTCTTTAAACTACTGAAATCAGAGAAATATTGTAATTTTTCAAGATATCCACAGCCTCTCTCTCCAATGGAGGGCGCAAAGGGTGGAATACATTCCAAACCAACCCCTTCCAGCCAGGGGAACCTGGGTGTGGGAGCAGCTTCTCCCTGAATTGTCCATCATTTTGGACATGTCCATCCATTATTAAGACCTCCTCAGAAATCAGATCATGAAGATACAGCACGGGTCTGGAGATTTGAATCTCTTATCATTACCCTCAGTTTCAGGAACACTGTGAAATTTAAGATACTCATCCCACTCTGCATATAAATAGAGCTCTTGTTAGAATCCTGGAATCACAGAATATCCTGAGCTGGAAGGGACCCCCAGGATCACCCAGCCCAGCTCCTGTCCCTGCACAGATCCCCCAAATCCCACCCTGGGCATCCCTGGGAATGTTTCCCAACCCCTCCTGGAGCTCTGGCAGCCTCGGGGCCGTGCCCATTCCCTGGGGAGCCTGGGCAGTGCCAGCACCCTCTGGGGGAAGAACCTTTCCCTGCTCTCCAGCCTGAGCCTGCCCTGGCCCAGCTCCAGCCGTTCCCAGCTCCTGGCCCAGAGCAGAGAGCGGAGCTGCCCCTCGGGAGGAGCTGCAGCCCCCGGGGAGCTCTGCCCTCAGTCTGCTCCAGCTCAACAATCCCAGTGCCCTCAGCTGCTCCTCATGGGCTCCTCAGACCCTTCCCCATCCCCGTGCCCCTCCTTGGGCACTCTCTCACACCTTTACATCTTTTATTGTGAATCTCAAAATTTCCCCCAGCACTTGAGGTGAGGCCTCACCAGCCCAGAGCAGAGCGGGGCATGTGAGGATCATGACACACAACATCTGATGTCAGGTTTTAGGAGGACTTAGTTTTGTGCATTAACTGGTCCTTCAGAGACCCTGGTAGGGTTGGGGATTGTGATAGCAGTTTTATAAACTGAGTGACAGGGAAACTTTGGAGTTTTGTGTACCCTGGGAGAGGGAGCATAACTTGGTAAAGCGTTACTGAAACTCCTTCCTGCTTTATTCTTGGTGTTCAGCTGTGGAATGAAGCACAGAAAATTCCCAAAATATGAGCTGCTGTGCACTTGCACTGCCACAGCAGATGGAAAGGAGAGCAAATGCAAGGATAAATAACCATTCACCTCTCAGTCTGCAGCACTGGGATATGCAGTGTTTTCCTGAATCCATACCTTGTCTGTGTGTCCATCCACCTGCAGAGCTGAGGGACAATTCTGTGTCATACAGAATAGAGAGCAATTACAGAATCATTGACTGAATCCTAGAATGGTTTGGGTTCAAAAGGACCTTAAATGTTTCATTCCAACCCCCTGCCATGAGCAGGGACTCCTTTCACTATGCCAAGCTGCTCCAAGCCTTGGACACTGCCAGGAATGGATAATCAGTGCCATTAACTGAACACCCAGGATGGTGAGAGGAGGAAAAACTCACAGGGAGGAGATGGAAGGCGGGAATATGGACGGAAATGAGTGAAATGCAAGGGGAAGAAGTTGGGAGCAGGGTCTGGGATGCAGGAACTGGATCACAGGGATGTGGTGCCGGGATTGCAGGGAGATGGGATTTGGCTCCTGCGGCCGCCTGCAGTGCCAGGCACGGCCGTGGGATGGAGCCGTCCCCGCGGCCGTGGATGGAGCAATTCTGTGGCCGTGGATGGAGCAGTCCCCGAGGCAGTGGGAGGGAACAATCCCCGCATCTCGTGAGATGGAGCAATTCCCGTGGGATGCAGCAATTCCCGAATCCCGTGGGATAGAGCGGTTCCCGAATCCCGTGGGCTGGTTCAGTTCCCGTGGGATGGAGCGGTCCCCGTGGGATGGAGCGGTCCCCCCACGGCTGTGGCGGGGCAGCCCCGGCCCCTCCCCGTCCCGGCGCTTTGGATTTGGGGCATTCCCGGGACTCGGCTGCTGCGGGGTTGGGGCGGGCCCTGCCCTTGGGATGTGAACGGGGAGCGGGCAGGAGCGGGGCCGGCTCGGCCGCCTTCGGCTCCCTGGTGCCCAGAGCAGCTGTGGCTGCCCCTGGATCCCTGGCAGTGCCCAAGGCCAGGCTGGATGGGGTTTGGAGCAGCCTGGGACAGTGTGGGAGGGGTCCCTGCCACGGCAGGGGTGGAACAGGGTGAGCTTTAAGGTCCCTTCCAACCCAAACCACTCTAGGATTATATAAAAACGTGAAGTCCTGCTGAATTCCACATTTTAATCATGAGGGAACAGAGCAAATTTCCAAAAGCGCCAAAGAGCCATTTTCAGAACTATGTCCCTCTTAAATGTTGCACCACAAAAATAACTTGGTTGAATTAAGCTTACGTGCACATAATTTCTGATTCATAGAATCAGAGAATCCCAGACTGGTTTGGGTTGTAAGGGACATTAAATCTCATCCCATTCCACCCCTGCCATGGCAGGGACACCTCCCACTGTCCCAGGTCACTCCCAGCCCCATCCAGCCTGGCCTTGGGCACTGCCAGGGATCCAGGGGCAGCCACAGCTGCTCTGGGCACCCTGTGCCAGGGCCTGCCCACCCTCACTGTAATTCCTCCTTGTATCTATTCCAAATGCACCCTCTTTTAATTTAAAACCATCACTCCTACTTTTAAGAAGCAGGATAAGGAATTTAATTTTTCACGGCTGAGAGCTGCAATCTGCCAGAGCTTTAGGTTGTTATAGATTTACCAGCTGAGTGACAATGCTCTGAATTCTCTGGGCAGATCAGATATTCTCAGCCAAGGAGTAAGAACCGTGCTGGAAGTGAGGTACCAAGTGCTGGCTGTATTTTACAGTACCAAAAAAACCCCAAAATGCTCAGGAGCAATGAGTTAATCTGTTGTTTTCTTCAGAGAACACCTTTGAAGACTATTTGAGGATCCTACAGAGTGTTCCAGCCAAGGGAGCTGCTGCCTACATGAGAGGTCAGTGGGGAGTCTAGGGTGGGGGAAAAGAGTTGGGAAAGGGAAATTTCAGAGTGTTCTGGAAAGCTGCTTACATCATTCACACTGGGTTTAGTGGCAAATAGCTTTTTTGTCCAAATGGGCATTTTATAGGAAAAAGATTCCTTAGCTTTCCTTGAATGTGGTTTGCAAATCCCCTTCTGATCCTAGAAACTTTTTTTTTAACTTGATAAAAATAAAAGGAAATAAAGATTTACCTTCTGCACACGTGCAGAGGAATGTACATGTCCATGAATTGTACAATCTCCATGAATATGGAAAGTACATGAATGTACATCTCTGTGAATTCCCTTTGAATGCCAAGTGGGGAAATAATGGAGATGAACATTCATGCATTTCTCTCTCCTGGGTTTCTTGAGGGCTGAGTAAATCCTTGGAACTTTTAGTGCCCACCTCCATGTGTGAGCTCCCAGCTGTCTTTCCAGCAGTTTTCCTGGAATTTCCTGCAGGAACCACCGAGCAGGTGTCTCCTTTTAGCAGGAAACACTGCTGGAAGTGTCCTGGGGCTGAGGGGAGGTCAGTGGAGCCGAGAGCTCACAGCCCTTTGCTTTCCTTCCAGTGTCCAGCGCCGTGAACAGCTCCAGGCTGGGCCTGGTGGAGAAGGGCACCTGCGAGGCCATCCAGTGCAAGAGCCACGAGCTGGTGATCAGGGAACAGGGCCTCTACTTGATCTTCTGCCACTTGAACTTTCACTTTCCCAACTGCTCCAAGAGCCCCATCGACCTCAAGATTGAGCTGCTGGTGAACGGCACGGTGCACAGGCAGACGTTGTCCACGCTGTGCGCGTCGGAAACGTGCCAGGACAAGACTTTTAAAACCTTGCTGCAGCTCCACTTGACGCACCTGAAGGTGCAGGACCGAGTATCAGTAACACTGAACCACCCCGAATTCCTGAATGACGTTTCTCTTCCCAACGAAAACGTCCTCGGGGTCTTGAGGTACAGCGATGGAATGTGAGCAGCTCCCTGAGCTCCCGCTGCTGCCCAGGCCCTTTTTCTGAACACCAGCACCTGCTTTTACTACCACCACCTTGGTTTCAATTTCCCACCTCACCTCATCCCTTGGGTGAACAAGGAACTTCGTGAGTGTCCCAGAAAATAAACACTGCAAGAGCCACACTGCCAGCTTCCCTGGCTTGGCTCTGGGTGGGACAGCACATCACCCACAGACCCACCGAGGGATCCTCGAAAAAACCTGAGCAAACACAGAGTAAAACCCAGCCAGGACACGTCAAGAACCCACAACATGGAGATTTTTAGGGTCATAAACTGCTGGCACAGCAGGACATGGGGAAATCTGTTGAACTCTCTTTTATGGAGTAGTGTTTTAACCAGGTCTTTTCAAAAAACCCAACAGTCAAAGCTTGTAGTCAAGGCTTTTCTTTACCACGGACACACGATGACAACTCTGGAATAGATTCACGGTACAACAGCAAAAAATGATGAAATTATTGACTCTTGGGCTGGTAGCTGAAACTCTGGGGCAGGACATAGGAGATATGGGATTTACAGGATATTTCTGTGCTGCGTTCTGCTGTGGACTTTATGCCATTTCCTTCAAGTGTCTTCCTTGTCACTATTTATCCATCTTTTCTATTTAAATATAAAGCTCTCTGGGACAGAGACTTTGTCTAAGCAGAGTGCTCAGCTTCTGTTCTCCCCAGGGGTTCTCAGACCTTTCCACATTAAATATTAAAGCAGCAGTGGAGTTGCCAGTCTGGCAAACAGCAAAGTTCTTGGGGATGCACTTTCCTGGAGTGCTGCCCTGCCCGTTTGGCAGTCCCTGTGTGACACAGACCACACTGGGCTGGGAATCCTCCTCCAACACCAGCCCTTCCTGGAAAGCCAGGACTGCAGGCTTCCCCAAAGTCCAGGCTTTCCCAAAGACAGATTCAGACTGGTCCTCAGCTGAGAGCTGAGATGTTTGAGCAGGCCAGAGGATGGGTGATACCTGAGCTTCTCTGGCTGTCTGGAATGCTTAGAGGTGGCAGGATAAAAGAAGAATCTCAGGCCCTCTTATTCCATGAATTACAGTAACCCAGACATTTATTTGCAATTTCATTTTTTCACTGTGGGGAGGGAAGGGACCGAGATGTTGCCAAAGCTGCTGACAATTCAGTCCTTCCCTTTTCCCTTCATCTCTGGCATCCCAGAGGGGCCTATTCTCACCATTATTGGAGTTTTTCCCCTTGCACAACTGACATTTTTCTATGACTGGAGCTTGGCAAACTCTCCACAGCAAACATTTAGTCATAGATCAAGTTTCTGGCTCCAGAAACCTGGCGGTTTATCACTCAAGCTCAGTGGATGCTGGTGACTGATGTAGCTCAGTTTGTGTGAGCACACTCCAAATATTCCTCAGAACAGTAATTTGTTTCTTGTTTTACATCACCAGAAACTGATGGTGCATATCAATGAAGTTATGTCTCGTCCACCAGGTGACTTCAAACTACACCAGACACTTTCTAAAGGTCAGGAACAACTGATATGATTCACTGCTAGAGATACCCACTTTCTGTTTTGATAAACATTGATGCAAACAAAAATTCCTTTTGCTGTTAATGACTCAGGAAAAAAAAAAAAAAAGATAAAACTAAATCAAAAAGAAAAAAAATCCCAAACCCATAGATTTAGCTTTCTCTTCTTTTTGTGAGTCAGCTGACCTTGCCTATGACTTTGGAACCTCCTCTGGGATCTCCTCACCCCTCTGGGCCCTATAAATCCCTCATGTCTCTCAACAGGGGTTTTAACTTTTATTTGCCTCTACTTTGACACACACAAGCAGTTTCCAGAGAAGTTAAAGCAAGCCTGGCAGTGAGGGATCACAGCTCCTGAATATAGAAGCAGTCAGTGAATGAAAATATTCATCTCCTCACACATCCCAGCACTCCTCCTCTCCCTCAAGGCTTTGAATTGAAAGAGAAAGGGCATTATTTTAAAAATAAAGCAGCTCTCCCTGCACAGGGCGATTTTATTCTATTATTTTGCCAGATGGAGAAAATCCTGACAAAGCAATGCTAAGCTGCTCAGCCCCAGGCATTTTAATACCTCTGGATAAAGAAATCTGGCCTCTACCCCACTGCCTCTGAGAAATAAGAATAAATTATAGCCAGAAAGAAAGCCCATTAAGAGTGGACAATTTCCCCATCAGTTACAAAAATGTTAAATAGCTTTCACTGAAGCAAGGCCCTGAGCCAGGCAGACTCCAAGTCACTTAATTCTTTCATCCCTTTTCCTTCTTTTTTTCTTTCCCTAAGTTTTTTGAAGCAGGTCATTTTGACAACAATCCTGTATTTTAAAAAAATACCCAGGCTGGTCCTTCCCACAAGGATGTGTCTCTCCAGCAGCCTCAGGAGCAATTTTCTGTGGGGAACAGCCCAGGAGCATCTTCTGAGAAACCACACCTTGCTCTGGTTCCCCACCACAGGGCCCAGCCCAGGAGAGGGGGGATCTTAAATGCACTGAAGGTGATGCCTTTTGGGACTACCTGAAAACAGAGCCAGACAAGATTAAGGGAATAAAAAACAGGTGTATTTATTAAAGGGCCTGCAGGTACATTTCAGGCAGATGAAACCCCCAGGGCCTACACCCAAAATGAACAATGGGTCACGGCTTTCACACTTTTATAAGTTTGGTGCATTTGCATATTGGGGGTTAATCTTGCAATTACAGCTCCAGCTAATGAAGTCATTTACCCCAAGTTTCCTCCCTCAAACTCACTTTTGTTTCCATCTCTCAGGCCTGAGGCAGTGAGGTGTCTTTGAGTGCCAGGCCTGGAGAGGAATTGTTGTGTCTGACCAAAATGGGGAAGCAGCAGCTCCCACTGTGTGTGGAGTTTGGAGTTATGCACTAAAGAATTGCAGGTCTACAAATACACAGAAAATGGAAAAGCTGAAATCCTAAGGCATCATGGAGAAATTGTGCAAATTCCTCCCCTGGTCCTCAGATGGGGCAAATGTGGGGTTTTCTGTGCCTGTGTATGATTGCCAACTCCACCAGACACAGGGAGCAGCAACAACCCCACAGCTCTGCCCTGTCAAGAGGTTTGGACCCTCCCCAGTCACTGATAAAGCTGCAGTCTTAATCTGAAATCTGCTTGGCCATGGGGCATCTAGAGGATTTATCCACAATCTTGGTTGATAGAGGGGAAAAAAGCTTGTTATTGGCTTATTTCTGTCTGTTGTTAATTGCTGTAGAAATTTCTAACAGGGATTTCAATAGCAGTCAAGCTGATGTAACACTTTTCCATCCCAGCTCACCCGGGGGCAGCAACCCAAACTGTGATCAGGTTTAATATCAGAGATCACAGAGCTGGATCTGAGCTGTGCTGGAGCTGTGAAGGCTTTGAAACCACGAGCACAATCAGATTTCACAAGGCTTGATGACACCTCCCATGAAATTGGCCTCAACCCAAACTCCTCAAAGCTCCACTCTGAAAATTAGGCCATGGCTTATCTGACACAGATTCGTTTTTCACGGAGGGACTTTCACATTCACTTCTGGGTTTGTTTCAGTTTTTTTAGTTCAGCGTGAGGAGAAAACATCACAGTCATTTGGAGAGGAATCCCTTCCTGTGCCAAGGGCCAAGCTGGGGCTGTTGACAACCAAAAAATGCACAGCAGTTCCTATTTAGAGATCAATAGGATCAATAGGGCCCTGAGCTTCTGTGCAGCTGCTGTCTGGCTCTACACTGCTCTGAGCCACACAGATCCCTCGGCAGAACCAGCAGCACTCTGCACAATCCTTGGCTAATTGCCCGTGCTCTTAAATAATAATTATTATTATTAATTATGTTACTAGATAGAGAAATTCAAAGCAGCTCCACTGTTTTCAAGCACCCTATCCTGAAGGTAACATAAGAAAGGGATTACTCGACACAAATAACCAACCCAAAAAGCAAAATAAACACGAAACTTTTGTGTTTGGGACCTTACAAAGAGTCTTTAAAAAGTGGAAGTGATACAACTTGTGTTTGGTGTGAGCAGTAAGAGAAAACCTCAGAGCAGAGGCAGCTTCTGGAGGGAGAATGACTGAAACAAATGCACGTTCTGATGGGTAAGACTCGAGGCAGCAGGAGCTGCACGTAGGGACTTCAAAACCTCTTCCAGCCTCAGCTTTTAATGGTTTTACTTGGCTCCAAGGAATTAAATTTACATTTTAAAAGGTTATAAAATAAAAAAAAAAATTAAAATTTAGATTAAAATTTAGAAAAATTTGAAAAATTTTATAGATTTTTAATTTAAATTTAAATTAAATTTAATTGGTTTCAAGGAATGTGAGGATACAGGGTCTTGGAAAAATCTTTTGGAAGAGCCCATTCTGCAGTCAGACCTGGAACCCCCCCACCCCCAGCCCCCATAGTTTAAATTCCCAGTTTTGCTTTTCACTGCTGATCCCAGCAGCTTGAAGGTTGGGATGGAGAAGGGTGGAGCTCCAAGGACAGCACTGTCTGAAATTCAGGCTCAAGAAGAAACTCAGGTGCTGCCAAGGAGAGGGAACGCAGTGATACCAGAGCTGCACATTTCCTGCAGCCCCCGTGCTCTGCTGCAAGTCAGGGATGCTGCACAGCAGCAGTGAAGCCTCAGCTTTTCCTGAGCTGTCATATCCTGCAGTCCTGACATTCCATTTCCCCTCATGTCAACAGCTTCTAATTTTAGGCTTCCTAAATTCCTTCGTAGAGCCAATGTGAAACAGGAAGTCCCAGGTGAGTCAGAGCACCCAAAATAGCTGCTCAGAAAAGCTGGGCTCAGCTGCTGGGTGAGCCTTTCCTCCATCCAGCCACCTCACTCTCAACAGCCTCATTCAGTTCCAGATAAATGAAAGATTATTTCATGTGTGAATTGATAATTTATGGCCACTTTCCAGGGGTAATTTATGGACTGAGGCCTCCAAGCAGGAGACATCTGTGAGGTAAAATACAATGACAACTGAGCAAGTTGGTAGATTTATGGACACAAAAGAATAGGATTCGCCAGTTTAGGTAATTTTTATTCCTTAGGCTTGTCCAGACCAGCCACATTTTGGAATTAAGCACCAATTCAGAACTGGAAGTCACTTTTGAAGCTTACTTTTCTCATACAAAACTGTGCAGGAAATATTTGACATTTTTTTCATTCCTTCAGTTTGTATATTTTTAATTTCCTTGAATTTTTGTCATTCTGTTTCTTCCTCTCTTTCCTTCTATTTTTGTATGAAAGAGGATGGAAAAGGAAATCAAACATAAGGTAAAGGGGGAAAAGGAAGGAAAGCAGAGTATGAAGAATTAGGGAAAAACACCTCACCTGTTATGAAAAGTTCAATGAGCTCTAAGAAGCTCTGGCTCCAAGGCCAGGCTGGACAGGGCTGGGAGCAGCCTGGGATGGTGGGAGGTGTCCCTGCCATGGAATGGGGGAAATGAGATCAGCTTTAAGGTCTCTTCCAACCCAGACCAGTCTGGGATCCTTTGATTCCCACATTCACATCAATCACAATTTGAAACCAGCAATTTCTACATTTTATGCTGTAGAGGAAAAAGGAGGTTTATGGTGAAAAATGCTCATTTTATGCAATTTTAGAACACTTTATAGGAATGTAACTCCAGGGGCTTCAACCAAGTTCCTCAATCTCGACAGACATGATTTTTTTTCACTTTTTCTGGGAAGTATCAGTTTCACTGGAGCTTGTATCGATTCTTGTATCGATTCTGGCAGGCAGAATTATGAGCAGTATTGCACAGGTTTAAAATTTAAAGGTTTTTTTTCATGTGTAAACCTGACTGCATTGTGAGTATGCGCTGGGGCTTTAGCAATGACACCTATGAAATGGCAAAACAATTCTCCCTCATAAAATGCAATTGTGTTGTGCTAACTATTGCAGTTTAAATATTGGGGGCACAGGTGTTTTCCTGAATAAACACACCTGGCTCAGAGCACGGTGGTGAGAATGTCTTTAACGACCTTCAGACCAATCACAGGGCAGCTTTTAGGGTAGAGATGGACACAGGCTGGTCCTGCAGGCCAAAAAAATACAGATATTCCTTACGGGAAAGGAATTCCTGGAGCTGGAGCACAGAGCCCTTTGGACAATGGCTTGGGCTGAGGGCTGCAGCGGGGTCCTGCCCTTCTGCCATAAAGCTGTGAGACAGTCCCAGAATCCCAGAGTGGTTTGGCTTGGAAGAGACCTTAAAGCCGATCTCATTTCCCCCATTCCATGGCAGGGACACCTCCCACCATCCCAGGTTGCTCCAAGCCCCATCCAGCCTGGCCTTGGAGCCGCATTCCCTCATATCCTTGGAGCCAGAGCTTCTTGGAGCTCATTGAACTGTTCAAACAGCTGGGGTATTTCTCCCAATTCTCCACACTTTGCTTTCTTTCCTTTTCCTCATGCTGGATTTCCTTTTCCATCCACTTTTATGTAAAAATAAAGACAGAAAAACAGGAGCACCTTCCACTGTCCCAGGCTGCTCCAAGCCCTGTCCAACCTGGCCTTGAGAATTCCAGGGATGGGGCAAACACAGCTTCCCTGGGTGACCTGTGCCAAGCCCTCACCACCCTCACGGGGAAGAATTTCTCCCGAATATCCAACCTAAATTTCCCCTCTGCCAGCTTAAAGCCATTCCCCTGTCCTGTCACCACATGCTCAGGTTGGATGAGCTCAGAGGTCTTTTCCACCCTAATTGATTCTGTCATTCCCTGTGGTTCTCTGATTCATTTCAGAGCTGCAGACACGTTTGCTGGATCTCCCAGTGCTTGGCAGGTTTTTTGTTTTCTCCCACGAGGGCAAGATGTCAGCATGAAGATTTAATGCTTTAAACATCTTAGCTGAATCCTAAGGTGTAGGAATCCAGTCCTGGAAAGGGCTCGTACTTGTGCTCTGACGCAGAGGAGCACTTCAGCGCAGACCTCAGGTGCTTAATAGCAGCCAAGAGGCTCTGAAAATACACAGCCACTCAAATTCTGAAGTGGTTTTAAGCAGGAACAGTCACAGAGCAGGAGTTCAGGTGCCGAAGCAACTCGGGGTCACAGCATTGTATCAACAATTGAGTAAGACATCTTTGTTTAGTGCCAGTATTTTTAATGAGTCACTCGGTCTTTCCCTCCAGATTTGATCATGGAATCACTGAACGGTTTGGGCTGGAAAAGACCTCAAAGGTCAGGGAATTCCACTGCATTCCATGGGCAGGGACACCTTCCACTCTCCCAGGTTGCTCCAACCTGGCCGGGGACACTTCCAGGGATGGGGCAGCCACAGCTGCTCTGGGCACCCTGTGCTGATCTTTCACTACAGAACACATTAGGGGTGTTTTAAGGTCTAAATAATTTCAATTTAAAGGGTGTAAAACTCACTAATTTCAATTTAAAAGAATGTAAAACTCACAACAACAAGGACAAGAAGCAAGGACTTCAGCGTGCATTTTGTTTAGGGGATGTACAAATTCACTCAAATAATAACAGGACAAGAGAAAAAGACATTCTTAAGCTGATTTTTGTTTAAAAAAGTTAAATAAAACTGAAAAGAAAACTACAGTAACTACACAGAAGAAAACACAACAGACCTGACTCATCCTACAAGTCCTCATGTTAAATTCCATGAAAGTAACTTCCTTCTTGTAAAAGATAAAGAAATTAGAAAATAACTTTACTAATTATCTGCCCCATGAAGTGGGGCCCACATGCCATGTACAATTCCAAATGATTTTTTTTAAATTTCCGGTCAGAGATTTGTTTTCATGAAGGGAGGATGTGATTTATGGAAGCAGATTTATTCAGATGTTACTGTCAAGAGTGCCCTTCAGCAGCAGCACTGCCAGCTGAGGGCTGAGCCTTTTAAAAGTGAAGTGAAGCTGGTTCAAACACTGCAGGGGAAAGCAAAACCTGCTGGTCTTGAGTCAAAACCAGGAGTATCCAGCAGGGAAAAAGGCAAGGCCTGTGCCATGCCCCATCCCATCCCACCAGGAGATCCCCTGATCTGACACGAGATGTCTCAGCTCTTCTGGACATGCTGTATCAAAAGAAATCACATTAAAACCTCACCACTCCAACCTCCTGAGGTGCAGTAAGCCCAGAGTAATTAATTATTCAGCAATGTGAAGGGGAGAATCACTCGTCTGGGTTGTTTTGAATTCATCACCTTTCAGTCAGGGTGAGCCAGCATTGCTTGGCTTTCTTCACCGTGTCCCCCAAACAGAAATGACTCACGGCCCTCACGTGAGGGGACATGGCTGATTTTGTTCAATTTTGCAAGTTCTCCCTCCTGCTGCTACCCGAGCCATCCACAAAAACAAGGGAGAATGCATAAATCCAGGGATTTGTAACCAAAGCACCCGGAGAGGAAGCTTGAGGATGAAAGAGAAAACAAGGAAACTCAGAGTGAAAAGCAGCCCAGTCACGGAGTCCCCTGCGTTGCTGGGAGATTACTCAGCTAATCTGCTTTCAGACATCTCAGAGGGTTCCTAGAAACTGTCTATTTTTACCACTCTTCCCAAATCCTACCAAACAGGCAAAATGAGTGTGTTGAACAGCAGTAACTACAACAACTACAACATAATCCAGGAAAGAAAAATCCACTCCCATCCATTAGCAGGAATCCCGGCTTCTAACAGGAAGGAAGTTTTTCCTCTGATGATTTTTACAAGTTTATAGGCTGCAGTTTCTTAACGTTCCAGGATTCTAAAATAGTCTGAGCCTACTCAGACCAAACAACCTGTTTTAACTCATTTAATGGGGACCTGTATTAGTGAATATGTAAACTCATATCATTCCTGTTTTGGTTGTTTTCTAGAAAGATCAAGGGAGCTTCTTCCAAATAAAGAGATTTATTTCTCCACTCTTCACTTGCAATTGCCCACCAGAGAATGAAAATGAGGATTTTATGTTGAAAATGAAAGGGAATACCACAGAAAAGAAACTGAACCTAAAAGTTTTGTTTGTTTTTCCCAAAGCTTGCAGGGCTCAGCCCATGAGGAAAAACAATGTCCCAGAAAGTGCAAGCCATGAATTTTTCCACCAAGACATGATTTTTTTCTCACTTTTTCTGGAAAGTACCAATTTCACTGGAGCTTGTACCAACAGGGGTTGCTAAGAGCACGGCTGGAATTTCTGATCAAAACCACAGAAAGACCAAGGCATTAACATAAAATATCCAGGGGATCTGGCTCTTCCCAGAGCCAGAGGGGCTGCAAAGCTTGACACCAGGCCCAGCCCTGCTCAAATTCCTGACAATTAACACAGGGATGTGACTGTGGTTAAGAACATCCTGGGGGGGTGTCCCCTTCCTTGACCACAGAGCTGGTGTTCCCTTGCTAATAACAGATTTTTAAAAGTCCCCAAAATGCTCAGGAAGAGCCTCAATGCTGAAAACTGAATCTGGGAGCTGCTGCTGGGCATGGTCCAGTAAAACTCCTCTGCTACAAGGTGATCCAAAAATCCCTGATTTCCCCCAGAGGAACCAGAATGCCTTATCTCTGTATCAGAGGTCTAATAAATTAATGTCAGTTATATGTTTTGGGGGTTTTGAGAGAAAAGCTGAAAGTCCCTGAAGAGCTGCAAATATTTTCCACACACAGGAAGAGTTTTCATAGAATATCCTGAGCCACCAGGGCCATCCATCCCAGGTTCTGTCCCTGCCCAGAGCCCTACCTGGCAGCGCTGCCCAACCCCTCCTGGAGCTCTGGCAGCCTCGGGGCCGTGCCCATTCCCTGGGGAGCCTGGGCAGTGCCAGCACCCTCTGGGGGAAGAACCTTTCCCTGATGTCAACCTAAACCTCCCCAAACAAAGAATTTACAGTCCACAGTTGTTGGAGTCTTCAGGAAATGCCCCTCTCTCCCTAGAGGAGGTTGTGCATCCTCCTGTGCTGTTCCGATCACACCCTTGGAGCAGCACCTGGAACAGCCCCTGGCAGCCAAGAGTGCTCACCCTCCCTCACACACTGATTTTCCAGCTCTGCTTTACTGTCTTGTTGCCATCAGGCTCTTACTCCTCCCTTAAAAACAAAGGAATCCCTGCAAAATAGGTGCTTGACCTTTCCTTTGGTATTTTCTCTCACCATAGAGAAAAGCAGGAAGTGCAAGGTGTTGGCCAGCTCTTCCTCCTTCCATTTCCACCGGTCCTTTTCTCTCCTACGTTCATTTTCTGTGTTCCAGCTGCACTCTGTGACCTTCCCTCTGGCACCCTGGGGAGGGTCATGTCACTGGGAGGGGTCCCGAAAACACAGCCACAAACTCTGTAGTGGAAGGGCACTAGGACACCACTGCCTGCTTCCTCTTCTCACAAGAAACTCTTGTGGGAGTTGGAGAAAGAAGAAAATTGTTTTGCAAGTTGAAGAGAATCATCTGTCATCCTGCCAGAGGTCAGAGTGGATTTTGCATGGGGTTTTCCAAGGAGCCTCAGAGAGTGAATGTGCAGCTTGCTTAGAAACACGCTGACTTGGACAGCAGATACTTGAAATGACAGCATTCCTGATCATTCCCAGCTCTGCCACAAGCTCAGGATGGCTGTGCCCACACCAGCCTGAGGGCAGAGTTTGTCTCAGGTGTGGTGCTGGCGTGGGGCAGTCACACTGTGGGATGCTGAGTTGGTGGGTGTGACAAATCCCGCACCAGAACGATCCTGGGACCAGCCAGGAATGACCCTGGGACTGGTGGTGCTGCTCCAGGGCAGGCAGAGAGGCTGGCCTGGCTCACCTGCAGGCAGGGGTTCTCCTGGCCCACAGGCAGGGTCACTCTTCCCTCACAGCCCCCACCGTGTCCTGCTGCCTGCTCCTGGCTGTCCCAGTCCCTGCACTGCCAGCACAGGACAGCAAAGGGAGGTGAAGCTGGGCTCAGGATCCTTTGCAAGCTCTGGCAAGTCAAGGACAATGACTCTGAGATGTCTTCATGTCAAGGCCTGCTGGAGGTGAATCCCTGCTCCCACCACCTTCCAAAAGTACTTGCTTGATGAGCTGAGATCCAAGAAAGTACCTGTCCATGTCCTGTCTGAGGTTTGCCTCCTGATCCACAATAAAACACACCTGGAACACACCAAATACTCCTCCAACTCCCATCTGTGCCCAGTTCTGGGCCCTCAGGTTGGGAAGGACGTTGAGAGCCCTGAGCAGATCCAGAGGAGGGAATGAGGCTGGAGAGGGGCTGGGAACACAAACCCTGTGAGGAACCACTGAGGGGCTGGGAACACAAACCCTGTGAGGAACCACTGAGGAGCTGGGGCTGCTCAGCCTGGAGAAAAGGAGACTCAGGGCTGAGCTCATCACTCTCCACAGCTCCCTGCAGGGTGCCTGTGCTCAGCTGGGCTGGGGCTCTTTCTCCAGGAACTGACACAACCAGGGGACACAGCCTGAGCTGCACCAAGGGAAATCCAGGTTGGATATTGGGAAGAAGTTCTTCCCAGAAAGGTGATAAAGTGCTGGAATGGCTGCCTGGGGAGGTGCTGGAGTCACCGTCCCTGGATGTGTTTAACAAAGCCTGGATGTGGCACTGGGTGCCAGGGTTTAGGTGAGGAGTTGGGCACAGCTTGGACTCGATGATCTTGAAGGTCTCTTCCAGCCTGGGGATTCTGGGATTATGGGATCATAAATGGATGCTCAAAAGCACAGGATTACTGTTCTTAGAGAAGCTGTAGACAATGACAGGTGCATTTGCAGAAAGCAGAGAAGGCTTTCACAGCTGAGTTTTCACTTTTGCCTATGGATATACCAGCCCTATGGGATAGAGCCCCTGGGACAAAGGGATCCAAGGCACCTCCCCCAGTGTTCCTGAGCAGCGTCCAAATGCCATGGAAGCACAAACAATTCAGCATGGAAGCTTAGACTCAAAATAGTTTGGAGGCATTTCAAACATACACCACATATTGGATTGTGTACTTCAATCACAGAAATGTCTTCCAAAGAAGTTTGATTCTGCTGCTCTCTTCAGTTCTCTGAAAGTGAAATTTCAGTGCATTCTTCTGTTCAAAATGTTGCTGTTTAATCATGATTTCTGGTTTTCAGAATATTTCAGTTTACTTGAAATAATTTGATCTTAACATGTGGGGTATTAGAGTTTAGGACTCATTAGCCTGAGATAGAAGGAATGATCAAAAAAAAAGTAAGCTCATGGTGGAAAATAATTGACTCATATAATGAAAAGTCAAATCCTTTCCTAATTATTTTCTAGAAAATATTAGGAAAAAATTAATCACAATTAATCACAAGCAATCATAGGAATAGCAATCCAGCTTCCCTTGGAAGTGCTGGATGCCCTTTACCTTGTAAATTATATTTAGGCATTTATTCATGTGCATTTCTCTCATTACTTTCATTTTTATTATGAAAATGCACAAGTTCCCCTACTTTCACTGCTCCCAGATGTCAAGCAGAGCTGCCCAGAACCATTCTGAATTCCACACTGCCTCAGCCTCCCCGAGCTGTGCCCCGGGATGGAGCTGCCACGTTCCCTGTGGAGCCATCCCTGTGGCCGCGTGCAGGCTGGGACAGCAGCACTCCCAGCCCGTTCCCAGCTGAGGCACAAACCCAGCACGTTTTGTATGGGGCAAGGCATTCATGAAGTTGTACAGACTGATTTTCAACCCTGCCAGGCCTGGGCAGTCCATGGCCATGAGAAAACCCCTAGAACTGTACTTTCCCCGTCCTTCTCTCCCTGCAGATTCTATTTCCCAGAGAATTTCTTTGGGACTTCTGACTTCTGCTGTTGTGGCTCAAGGAAGGAGCTTTTAGCACTCTGCCTCTTTCCCAGCCAGCAGGAGCAGAGTGACAAATAAAGGTGCAAGGTTAAGAGGCAAATCTTTATCTAACCAAAGATCTCCTGCAGGTTTCCAAATAAATCAACAGAAACCCCAGGCTCTGATTCATCCAGCAACTCATTTTGGTGGAGAATGGGAGGAAATCACTCAAGGCAGAGCAAAGAGCAGTGATTTTATATTTTTTTTTTGTCAAGCACTGAGGCAGTCAGCATCCACCACAGTTCAAGGCTTTGGTGGCAACTTGCTCAGCGTGCAGGAGAGGCCAGAATGTGTCCAGAATCTCAGATCATCTCAGTGATGGAAAGAGGCCCATGCATAAGTCTTGTGCAAGTGGAAGATGTGGTTGATCACAGGCAATGCCAAACCCTGTGGTAACTTTTGATGTTACCAGATACTCTCCTGCTAAAAGCAAAAGTGACCCGAAATGAGTCTCGTAGACAGGAGCCAGCAAGTGCTGTTCAGTCTGATAATTGGTTGAATAAATTGGTTACTCCTAGACTTTATCCCGGGACAGCACAGGCAGTGATCCCACCTTTGCCACTTCCCTGAAACTGTGCAAGGAGCTCAGTTAAGGAGGGGGGAGGAGAGTGAGAAGCACCAGGGCGAAAACCACAAGCCCAGGAGCTAAGCCGATCTGCCTCCTGTTTTCCATGCTCCCCTTTCACACCTGGCCTCTTGCTGAGGATCAAACAAAACAAGTTACATAACGTGCTGAGAGCACGGTGACGTCCTCACCTGCCGGTCCCATCTCACATGTGTTCAGACATGCCCGTGAGGTACAGCATCCAGCTTCTGCTCCTTCCACCACAGCCACAGCGCCCCAAAACAACCTCTCCCCTCCTTAAAGAGCCTAAAATATTAAAGAGACGTGAGTTTCACTTTAATCAAAGACACGTTAACCAGCAGCCCATCGGTCACTGTTTTAAGTTGTTATTTTCATTAACGTCAGTGCAAGACCTCAAGGTCCGATTACATTTCCCATCCTAATTTCTTTTCTTAGTGCCTAAGTCTGCACTGTGCATATTAAGGAGCCCTGCACATGATTTCTGCTGCTCTTGGTCTTCTTCTGAAGCACACAGATGTGGGGTTCTTTAATTAGGAAGATGGCATGTAACCAGGCCCTACCAGGCATTGCAAAATCAGTGGGATCTTGCAAGGAAGCTGAATGACTCCAGGACTGGGGCCAATCCAGTAAACAATTAGCTTGCTCTTGGCAGGAAGGGAAGGCTGGGTTTTGGGAGATAAACTTTTAGAAAACAAAAACTGAACAGAGTTAAATAAATTACGCGTCACAGGCCTTGACTGCTGTAAGGCTTGGGATCTTCTCCTACTGCAGCCACAGAAAAGGAGAGGGGGAAATACAAAAGGATATTTCAGCCCTGGAAACCTGTTTTTTCTGCTTTGTCTGACCCCAGTGGCCTTGCTGAGTTTCCAAAAGCTGGTCAGCCTTTCCACACTTCCTTTGCTGCTGACTTGTGGGCAACCACAGACCTGGAAGTGCTGTGGGAAGGACTGGGCTTCCCCTGCCCCAGAAATCGTCCCTCTCCTACAGCTCCTCCACGCTGTCAGTGACAACCCGTTCCCACATATTTCCTGGGATTCCTTCGAGTCCTCCCTCTCGTTCCTGGGCTGCCGCCGGCCATCTGGAGCACGTGGGCTCCCATGGCAGGAAGTCCAGCGGCCATCACAGGGGCAGGAGAGGCCTCCTGCCCGCCTGGACCTGCACATCCTCAGGGAAGGCTGAGTGTGCGCCACACCTGCTCAGGATCCATGAGGTGAACGCGTCCTCTGACCCAGAGGAGGCCAAAAGGAGGGTGAGGCCCCCCTGCCTTGCCAGCAGCTCTGCCCCCCACCCCCAGAGGCAGAGAGCCCTCAGCCGGGCCCTGCCTGTGTCCTGGGCATGTTCCCTGCCAGACAGCTGTGCAGGCAAGGCTCCACAAACTCCTGGCCCTGCTGACTCACAGCAGTTGCTTTAATCTTCCTTCTGCTTTTTCCACTCTGCTCGTGGTCATCACCTCACAATTAGGAAAATAAAACAATGACGTACGTAGAAATCCACTGCTCTGCTGCCCAGTGTTGCCTCATCCTAATCCCTGTCCCCTCTCAGGGGCACGTGGCCATCTCTCCCCTCGCAGGGAGAAGCTGCTGTCTCCAAAGGCATCCAAACATTTCCCCAGAAAAAGCTCAGAAAAAGCAACTTCTCTACTATGTAAACTTTTATGCAGTGATAATTGGATCCATCCCAAACCAGAGTTATGTGCTGGAAAAGTGTTTGCCAGTCACTCTCCCAGTTAAGCAAAGCTGGAGGAAGTTAGCTCAGGAAATAGCAGGAATTTGGCTGCATAATCAAAGATTGTTTCACTTTGCACAATATCTGAGACATGAGAAACTTGACACTCCAAGGGTGCTATTTAAATTATTATTAATAACATTATCAGTTTTAATTAACCAGAGTGCCTGGTGGAAAGAGTTACATGTGGATATAAATACGTCTTTTGGCTGGATCTGTAGCCTGCCCTCCCGCTCAAAGCAAAGCACTGGCACAAGATCTGTTTGGTGGCCAAGTCTTGACATCTCCCCAGGGAAGAGTTCCAGACACTTCTCTGAGGGCCTGTTCCTATCACCCTCTGAGTGAAAAAGGTTATCCCAGCTTCCATCATCAAACTCCTAAAAGGCAGTGGTGGCACCCTGGGTGCATTATCTGGCACTGCCAGGACTTTTTGGCTCCCTTTTGCCAAAAAAAAACCAAACAGCCCAGCTTCCTCAGCATCTCCCAGTTTGTGCTGGGCAGGACCCTGAGCATCTCTGTGGGAAGTGGAGAGGCACGTGCTGATCTCTGCCCCCTAGGATGGGACATGTGGGAATGGTTCAAAGCTGCTCCAGGGCAGATTTGGACTCCACACTGGGAATAATTTCTTCACTGAGAGTGTGGTCAAAGGCTGGACCAGAATTCTTGGAGAGGCCTGGCCATGTTTAGGAGGCTTTTGGACAGTGAATATGCTTTAACATTTGGTCAGCCCTGCAGGGTCTGGTAGTTGGACGAGGTGATCCTTGTAGGTCTTTTCAAACTGAGATTATTCTATTCTATTCTATTCTATTCTATTCTATTCTATTCTATTCTATTCTATTCTATTCTATTCTATTCTATTCTATTCTATTCTATTCTATTCTTCCATTCCAGTCTCCTGATCCAGGAATGTACATTAAATTCCCAACACTCTTTCTCTCTGAGTCTCACTCTCACCAAATGGAGAGGCCTAACCTTACCCCTTGGTTTTGTGGCCTCTCTTCTCCTGACTTTTAACAAGACAAAAAGAAAACACCTGGTTTTGTCATCAATTTGGTGCAACGAGGCCTGACCCAAATCTTTACCAAAAGTGTAGGACTCCTTCCACTGATTTCACTGTACTGGGAACAAGCAGTTCCAATTTTACCAGCGCTGCCAGCTGCACACAGAGCACAAGCTGCAATTCCTCTTCCCTGGATTTTGGTGTTTTCCCCTCAGGGCCAAAGGAGTATCACCCCACCACAATTGTGGTGTCACCCAATACATTCCTTTCGAGCACAAGTACCTGGAGGGAAAAAAAAACGTTTGTTTTCAATCCCTTTTTCCTCTGGCAGCTCCAGGTTTCCCGCCCACGTCATTCCTCGGTGTCTCTCTCGTCAAGGAGCTGCAGAGCAGTTTCTCTGCGTGGGGATGGCCTTCTCAGCCACCCCCAGACACAGTACAGGAGAGGAAACACTTTGGAGGAGAGGAGAGGAAACACTTTGTAGAAGGTGTGTTGAGGCAAGCAACGGGATTTTCAGCCCATGTGGTCACATGCGTGGGATTCCAGGATTTTACTTTTTTTTTTTTCCATCTGCATCTTCATGTAAATCACATCCAGAGAGAGAAGCAGGTATTTTTCACTGGAAATATGAATAATACTGCAAGAATATCAAGCTTTGCCCTATTTCTGGAACTTTCCTCTCATCCTTGGGAATTTTTCCATCATGGATGAAGAGCTTCCTGAATTGACCAGGGCTGCTCTGCTTGACCAGCAAAGTGAGAAAAGTGAATCTCGTCTTTTTGTTAGAACAAAAATTAAAAATGAAATTTTTCTTAAATATTTTCCAACATAATCAATCCTCTGCTCTGCGTTAATCACGGACCACATCCTCACCACGGGCCACATGGAGTCCTTGCATGCTGTGCTCAGCTTTGTGCTCAGAACATTCCCCTCAGGAAATATCACAGTGTCCTTCCTGTAACGTGTTCAAAGCGACCACAGCAAAGTTTGTGATGCACAAAAGCTTCTGATTCATGATCGCCCACCTGGTGCAGGACGGTGGGGAAAGAGAGTTGGTGGGAACTGGTGTGGGGGAGATGTGATCCTGCCCTGAAGCACCACAACAAAACCTCAAAATGGTCTCCAGGCTGGAGTGACCGGATGGGACTTGTTGCAACACAAGGCTGCGACCAAGTGATCTTGAAAATCCTGGGCTTCCTTAGGAGCTGCCAGCTGGGAAAAAGGGATACAGCACCCACAGGAGCAGAAAATAACAGTTTGTTCTCTTAATTACAGAGTCACAGAATGGCTTGGATTGGAAAGGATCTTAAAGATCAAGTTCCACTCCCAGGTCACTCCAAGCCCCATCCTGGCCTTGGGCACTGCCAGGGATCCAGGGGCAGCCCCAGCTGCTCTGGGCACCCTGTGCCAGGGCCTGCCCACCCTCCCAGGGGAGAATTTCTTCCTAATTCCAATCTAAACCCACTCCCTTTCAGTTGGAGCCATTCCCCCTTGTCCTGGCACTCCAGTCCTTGTCAATTGTCTCTCTCCATGTTTCCTGTCAGGCCCTTCAGGCCCTGCAAGGCCACACTGAGGTCACCCCAAAGCTTCTCCTCTCCAGGTGAACAATCCCAGAGCTGCTCCATCCCTCTGATCCCCCTGCAGCCTCCTCTGGATCTCTGCAGCAGCTCCAGCTCCTCGCTGTGCTGGGCCCAGGGCTGGGGCAGCTCTGCAGGTGGGGTCTGAGCTGCTGGGGCACTGGAGGACCAGTGACCAACAGCACCAGCAGGTCCAGCAGACACAGGGCCAGCTTTGTGTGGCTCTGAGGGCAGAGCTGGGCTCAGGAGCTCGTCCCCAGCTCCTCTGGCTGCTGCTCCTGCTGGAGGAACCTCCGTGCTCAGTAGAGCTCAACATGGCATGGAGGAAGTATCAAAAGGTAAAACAATCCATCGAGCCAGCTGGGTGAAATCTCAGTGTGTCAGGAATAAGCATGACCTCAGCCCCAAATTTTGGTATTTCTGCATCTAATCACTCTCAGGCTCCTCCAGAAAAAGTGAGGAAGGCCAGGTGAGGAGAGATGAAGATCAGAGCTTTGGGTGCTCCCTGGGGTCCAGCCCAGCTCCTTCTGGTAACCTCAAATAACATTTGGAATATGAGCTAATAATAGGAGCCATGACAAATACAGATCCTCCTGTCACAGAAATGCAGACAGGAGTGTGCCACTGGGTTCATCTCACAAACATTCTGCTGAGTGCACCATTTTATTGTGAAACAGCTCAGAATTCTGCTTCTATTTTTCAGCACATCCTTTTTCTAAATGAACAAATAGATAAATAAAGATGCTGCAGAGGGAAATATTGCAACAATTGTTTCTGACCAGTGAAATCAGGACATGTGCTCTGGACATGTGCTTGTCCATATTCTGTGAAAATACTGTTTGTATTATTAAAAAATTGCTCTTTTCTCATTGGAACTGTCTCATGGCGTGACAGCCACAGGTTTGATCTTGCCACTGCTAAACAGAAATGATACTTGGAATTTCCTTTCTGAGGGCCATGTTCAGATGTTTCACTTTTTTTGTTCAGTACAAAATAAAAAGCTGAAAATTATTCCCTGAATAGAATTCCTTGATTTGGCTAATGTTTAACTTTGGTAGAGTCATGATGGGTTTTTTAATTTTTACCAAAACAGAGAAAAGAGGGATTATTTTAAAATTAAGTTAAGCTAAGTTGAAACAGGACAATCAAATATCACTGAAAACTATTGATGTTTGCTCTTGACAGCATCATTCCTCCAAGTTTTCATTTAACTCAAGCTAATTTTCTTTCCAAAGGAAAAATATATTTGTCAGAAAGATTCTGTTTAGCTCTGACATGGCTCAATGGGAGGTGCCAAGGAGTGGATGCACCTTGGAATTGAGGTTTTGCATCTCACTCTCTTTGCACATTAAATTCTGCTATTTCTCTTCTTCTCATCCATTATTTTAAACAGCAGAACTTCTGTGTTAAGCAATCTGGGAAGATTTTAAGAGTATTTTTGTACTAGAACTGCAATCCTAAGGAGCAGAGACTGATCTGAACAACACTGATATTACAGGTGAAAATATTCATTAGCATTTAAGAAATATCTACCATTGAAGAAATTTACTTAATAACAATAACAATAGCAATAGTAATATTAAGAGTAGTAATATTAGTAATACCAATTTCTGATTAAATCATCAAGTGCTTCACAAAGGTTGGGCTCAATGACCTTGGAAGTTCATTCCAGCCTTGATGGTTATGTGAAATAAGCAGCCCAGAATCTTAGCCTGTATTTTCCTATTGTAAATTCAAAGCCTAGAGAAGAAGAGCAACTGGCCAGTGCAGAATATGCAATTAAAGCCTTTTTTTTTCAGGCACATTTTTAAGGTATTGATCAGTTCTTTGTTCTTCTTGTTGTCTCAAGGACATTTTCTGTGGTAGGAGTCAAAGAAGCCCTTTTAGCCACACACTTCATGTGTTTGTGCCTTATGCTGCCCTGAGTAATCCTCTCTGGATTTTCCTGGATTTCCTTCAAATGGACATGCTGCTACAGAGGTACCAGAGACAAACAAACTCTCAAACTGAAAGAGGGGGAATTTAGGTTCAATGTGCAGAATAAATCCTTTCCTGTGAGGGTGGGGAGGCCCTGGCACAGGGTACCCCAGAGAAGATGTGGCTGCCCCTGGATCCCTGGCAGTGCCCGAGGCCAGGCTGAACAGGGCTTGGAGCAGCCTGGGACAGTGGGAGGTGTCCCTGCCCATGGAAAGGGCTGGAATGGGATGAGATTTAATGTCCCTTACAACCCAAACCATTCTGGGACTCTGTGACAGCTCTTCATGTTACTCACTACTGTCTCTGCCATGGAATGTCAACAAAAATCCCTTGATACCCAGCACTGTAAAGCCCTGACACACACAGAGCTCCTGAGCCATGTGTGAAAGCCTTTCTCAAAGACAATGATCCAACTAATAAAGATACAAAGACAAGACACAGCTCGGAACTCGAGTTAACAATCTGCAAGACCTACAGCAACTTTTGGGAGAGATCAACTGGCTCAGGCCAATTTTAGGAATCACCAACGATGAACTTTCATCGCTTTTCAACCTATTGAGAGGGGACTGCAATATCAAATCCCCCAGAACTCTCATGCCTGAGGCTCAAGAAGCCCTTGAGAAAATTGCTGAGGCTCTTCAACAGAGACAAGCACATCATTTTGTGATGTCACAACCATTTTTTACTTGCAGTGTTGGGAGAAAAAATACAACTGTATGGTCTCATATTTTAATGGGACACATCAAAAAAGGACCCTTTGTTAATGACAGAATGGATTATTTTACCCTACAGGTCTCCCAGAACAATTTTCCTCACATTGGAAATGACAGCTCAAATCATAACCAGGGCCTGTGATGTGACCAGCACGGAGGGGAGCTGGACACCCTGAGGGCAGAGTCTGGGCTGGCTGGGCAGCTGTGGTGGTCTTCGTGCCCAGCCTGGGACGCCATAAATGCGGGGATCTCCTTAACCCCAGGAGACCCCGCAATATGTAGGAAAGTCCAGGTTTCCGGCCCGTGCTGTTGAAGGAGTAGTCTGGAGTCGTTTGTTCGTGTTCTCAAGGCAGTTTATTAATTCCTTATCAAAGAGAGATTTCTCTGCCCTGCCAGGGTTGACACAGAACGCGTCCAGAGACACACTGTGCCCGCCCCGGGTGAGCTGTAATCTTTTATACTAAAAACTACGTATTAAATGTTTA